>CATIWR010706093.1:0-23310 GCA_949677035.1 Omphalea diandra | reverse complement strand
AATAATTAATGAGGGTAAATTAGTAAAATATGATAATAATTAATGAAAGTGAGTAGGTATTTTAGGACATCTAAAAAAATAATGGATTTTTTTTTTTTTTTGAAACACATGAAGTATGTGAGTGACAATAAATGGTGTCATTAGTACCATGTTCACAATAGGTGAATAATTTTGGACAATAAGAGCTGTTATCAAAATTATCTTTTGTAACAACTAAGTAAAATTCTCATCATGTTGAATTTCGTTTGACTTTTAATTTGTAACAATATTATTGATAATCACAATAATTATTGTAGCTTAATAATTCACAAATGACAATGAATTATCGTCATGGATTAAATATTATTTTGATAAGTTTTATTATAACATATTAAATAAAATTTTAATTACAGATATATAAATTGCAAATATAGAAACATTATTTATTGTCAATTAAAATTCTCTTATGACAAATTTTGACATAGACGGCTGTCAAAAAATAATTGATTTTTTTGTTGTTTTCCAATAATTATTTTTCCTTATAGAAACAGTGCACCATATCTTTGAAAAAAAAAAATTGTGCTGAAATAATTCAACAACACATAAGTACTTGCCATATATACATTTTAATTAAATCATCCCTTTTTATTCATGTCTATCTTAGTCTTCGTTTGCTTCGTAAAAAATTAAGATTTAATTAAATTGAATTAAATAAATTAATAATTTAATTTTTTTAATTTTTATTGTTAATAATTCGTTCTTGAAGTAGATTCAGCATATATGTATTTGCCTCACATACAAATTTCCAGTAACTAGATCAACTAATAAATCACAAAAGTGAAAAACTGAATTGAAAAGAAAAAATAAATAGTACATTATTCTCCCATTTTTCAAAAATATCAATTAGATTGAAGAACATTTTGAAAAGAGAAACAAAAATGAACATAGATATTAAGCGTAAATCAAAATCCAATAATGTCAGGCGCCGTGACGAAGACTTGGAAGAGGAAGCCTAAAAGGGTCACTATCATTGCATCAGAACCATCGAAATAGAGCTTCCAAAGCTTGTACGCATTTCCTTTTGGATGAAACATATCAAGAAAAATAAAGTGGATTTCATTTTCTTATTGTCATGTCTGTCAATATCACTCTCACTTTCTCTTTTTCTCTCTTTTCCTTTCCTTTCCTATACAGCAAGGAAATGTGAAAACCGCCACTCATGTTTCAAACCCAAATTATGGATTTTGCATGAATTTCCACAAAAGTCTGTGCTATCCAATCTGTACCTGTCTGCTTTTACAATTATCCTCATACTTCAAATGGGAAAATTGGAAATTTTCTTATTTATTACTAGTATTTTAATTATTTTTAAAACTTTTATCGATATTGAAAAATTTGATCAAAATATTTAAAAAATAAAAATTTTTAAATTTTTATTTTAATAATATTAAAATTGGTTTTAAAACTGTGAAATTTGAAGGGAAAAAAAAATAAGGAACATGCTAGGGAACTCATGGGATTCATGGTCAAACATGAAAAAAGTTTTCTTGGTGCTAATTTTGATGAGAAGGAGAATGATTGTTTGGAAATCTGAGTTGGATTTCAGATTCTGTGTGTATTTGAGATTTTGGGTAATTAACTCATCATCCATGTTTGATATAATTATATGCATGTAGTAATATATAAGAACATTAATTAATTAATTAAAGATTTGGTATCATAAACTGGCAAATAGGCTGCGATTACCCTAATGGATCAGGTCATATACAGCTAATTAACACAAAATATATCATTGTCTAACCACTTTTAGTGGATCTTACCTTTTTGTTAAACCAACCATGATATGATCAACGTAAAAGTATTGCAAAAGAATTATAAATATTGCATAGAATCAATATTTTTATAATGAGATTCGTCATTGAATCGTTTAGTTTATCGACTTTAATTTGTTCAATTTAATTGATTTGATTAATAAATATTTTTTTTAATTTTAATAAACATATACAAAATTATTTATAATAGAAAAATAGTATAATATATTAAAATAATGAAATATATTTTTTGAACAAATCTTTAAGTTTTCTACAAAAAAAATAATTTTAAATTTAATCTTATTCATCAATTTTGACTTTTTTAGTTTAATATTTTTAACTTAATTTTATTTTATTTTTAAATTAAATTAAATTATAAATTAATTTTCAATTTTGTTCATTGGATTTTACTAACAAAAACACTGGATAGGATGAAATTATGAAATTCAAAGGCCGCAGATGAATTAAAATCTTGAAAATATCAAAGTGGTTATCTTTATTTAAATTTATTAAAATATGTGCTCCTTAAAAGAGGAGACAAATTTTTTTATCCATCCAATGAAGATTTTATTGAGAACACTCTATTTGTTTCCCACTTAATTATTTAAAAATTCAGAACTAACAGTACAATTTCCTAAAGTGGCACATTTAACTTGACCTCTAGCATTCAGTCTCTGCTATTATGATTCTCATGGTGGGGTGATAATGACATGGAAACCACTAACAATTCAATATTTTATTTTATTACTGCTACTATTTCATGTATGTACCTTTTAATGATATAATATGGTGGGACTTATCCTAAAATAAGAACTTCTTAATTATTCATTAATGTCAAACACTATATTAGCTGTAGTTGAGAAAAGTATTATGCTACACAGTTCACCAATTTTATACTATATATTAACTTATTTAATGTAGTATCTACCACTTGATAATAGTTTTAACGCTACTTAGACTATTGAAGTCATAAAAAAAGTTATTTAAATAATATTATCGTAATATGGGTTAATAGATGATTTAAAATTAGAGGATTGTGTAACATGTTTATTCAAAAAATACCATTTTAGATATTGTGATTAATTAAATTAATAAAAAAACTAACCACATTAAGTAAAAAAGAATCTCTTATTTCTAAATGATAGCTCATTTTCTTTTATATAGATAGAAGATTTGAATAAGATTAATTTAAACTTACATATTTTTCAATGAAGTTAAATTAAAATATTTATTCAAATGTGTACGTTACAGCTGCCTGTTCTAGTTGTCGATTTGACCGCTTTCCTTTTTTTTTTTTTTTATTCAATACAGTGGCAGACCTTCATGTAACCGTCTGATTGGATGAGTTGGGTCATGAAATATAACTAATAAAATAACAAGATTTATATAAAATAATTATTTAATAATTTTATCATTATGGTTATATTTTAAATATAGAGACACTATAGTTTTTATTTAATATAAATCTTGTTATTTTATTAGTTATATTTTATATCTTTCAATGAATTATGAATAAGGTACAAATAAGATTCATGATAATTACTTTTTTTTTTAAAAAAAAATTTGGCGTTTTCCTTCTAAGGTTGGTCAAGATTTTAGCAAGAAAACATGGAGAATGATCAAGGTTATGATTTGTCCAGTAGGACGTGTATATATATATGTGTATTTATATATATATATATATATTTGATTCCTGTTCTGCCCATAAATATTCAAATAATGCATCAATATCTTAGTTAGGTTCAAAAAAATTTCTCAACCATTTTCCCCTAAAAAAAAAAAAAAAAAAATCCCCCAACTATTTTCAGCTTTGTAGTGTTGCTACCATATACCACTATAAATTTTTATTATTTTCATCATTTATGGTATAATGTCAAGATCAATTAGCTAACACTACAACAAAACTTAGACCATTTAACGTAGTTATGGAATCTGGGTAAGATGAAATTAGATTTAAATTGAAGTAATTATGTAAATTTTTTTATTATATATTCTCGTTTTTGTGTTTATTTGTTGAAATGGATAATGAATAGCGATAATTTTTTAAATAGATGCACATAATGCGAATTAGATGCATGCAGTTTTATTTTTTATAGACTTAATTTTAAAAATTAAAATTAAAATATATTTACAAATTATTTTTTTGATTTTTATATTTAGTAGAAAATTTAAAATTAAAAATTGCAAATTTTGGGTAATAATATTCCATAACTTGTCGGTGGCATGAGTCATACATGTCTTACCTGCAAATCAAAGGACAGTTAACACCTCAGAGATTCATTCAGTAAAGACCTAAAGAAATCACTCCTAAATTGCAGCGACCTTTAATTGTTCTGATTGTCAACATATTATTCTAGTAATAATCACATTATTTATTTTTTTTGTTTAAATATATTTTCCTTACTAATTTTAAGAGTTGCCACATAGGATAAGTAGGTCCCACACGCTGACAATTTATAAAAGAGCTGGTGGCCCTAAAACACTATCTGCCAGGTCATTTAAGGTGTAAGAATGCTGTAAAATATTCATGATAATAATACCAACAGTTACTTCTTTTTTTTTTTTTTGAATTTATATTTATGTTGAGAGTATTTTTAATTAATTTATCCTTGTTATTTTATTTTAAATTAATTTGTGTGTTAATTAAAATTAAACTATCTTATAAAAAATGTTAAAGATATCATTCTCATATTGAGTCAGTCTAATTAAATGAAATTATTTTAATGAATATTGACTCTAAAATCAAAATTAAACAAAAATTTTTAAATATATCAATTAATTGTTAATGTTTTTTAAATTTATTTAATTATAATTCTCAGAACTAATGTTTATTTAATTATAATTCTCAGAAATAATGTTTACACTTTATTTGGAAACTTTGATTTTGAAGTTAAATTAATTAAATTTTATTTAATAATAATGATTTTATTTTAAAAATATTTTGATAAAATTAAATAAAAATTATTAATTTAAAATTTATTTTTAATGAAATTTATATTAATGAAGTAAATGAATTTTATTAATAAAAATAATTTTTCATCTTTTGTATTTTTAAGATGTGATAAGATATGGTTTTAAGCTCATCGATAAAAAAAAATTAGTTTTAATTTTAAAAAATCTGGTTATATGTATAAAAAAATTATTTTTATATTTTTAAAAAGGGGGAAGATGTAGTGAATTTTTTTTAAAAAAAAAGGAAAATAAAAATGATGATTGCAATAGCAGGAATCTAGCTATATAATAAGGGAAGTGAGGGCACCCCGGAAATTGCTGGTATTTTTTCGCAGAGAAAGGGAGGGAGAGGAAAAAGAAAAGAAAGAGAGAGAGAAAATAGAATCTCTATGTCTCTCTTCATGGCCTAAAACCCTGTCTTTAATTTTTTCTTTCTTTCTCTCTCCCCCTCCCTTCTCTTTCTCTTTCTTTAAAATCAAATTCCTTTCTTTCTTTTAAATAAACGAGGTTTTTTTCTCTCTACAATGGTTTTGTCATTTCCTCAAATGGGTACCTTTTTTGCCCGTGTTCTATTTTCTTGACTTTTTTGTTTTATTGTTCTTGAATTATTGGTGTTAGGAATTTTATTTTTAATTTTAATTTTTTGTTATAAAGATTGGGTTACCAGTTGTAGCTGTACATTGTTTCGTTTTGCTTTTTTATTCCTTTTTCTTGTAGAAAACATGTTTCTGGTGAATGTGGAATTGGGCTCGAGATTTCAGCTCATAATGTTGGAATTCATGGGATCTTTTGTAAAATTTTCTGCTTTAAATGTATGTAGATTTGTACTTCTACGCGTCATTTTCATAATTTCTTCTTTGATTATCTGTTTATTTCCTAATTTCTTTAGATTATAAAATCTGGGAATCAATGAATGAATGAATGCTACAATATCTGAATATGTATATGATCCATTTTGTGTGTTCGACTTTTAATGAAGGGATTTTATTTAATGCATCATGTTTGATCCTTAGTGCTGGTTTTGAAATTATATGGTGTTACTTTATGTTGCTGATTGTCAAACGTCGGTTGATTTCCTATGTCTTGTCTGTTGCTTTAGGCTTTAGAAGAAGGAATTGAGGGAGACGTTTGGCATCTGCTTTGGAAGCAGCTTTGAAATTGCCCTTTCTGGTGTTTTCGAGCCAATTACGAGATGGCGGGAGGTAGGATACGGGCGAGGCTCCGAAGGGCCCATTTACACCCATTTTCATGCATGAGACCAAGAACAGAACACGACGGGGAACCTCATCCGATTGAAGGGCCTGGGTATTCCAGATTCGTTTATTGCAACCAACCCCGCATGCACCGGAAAAAGCCCTTGAAATATTGCTCAAATTATATATCTACCACCAAGTATAACATTGTCACCTTCCTGCCTAAGGCACTCTTTGAGCAGTTCCGGCGAGTTGCCAATATCTACTTCCTTTTGGCTGCGATTCTTTCACTTACACCTGTTGCTCCATTCTCCGCTGTGAGCATGATTTTTCCTTTGGCTTTTGTTGTTGGTATTAGTATGGCAAAAGAAGCTTTAGAAGATTGGCGTAGGTTTGTGCAGGATATGAAGGTTAATACCAGGAAAGCTAGTGTCCATACAGGGGATGGTGTTTTTGGTTATCAGCCCTGGCAGAAGATTCAGGTTGGTGATGTGGTGAAAGTGGAAAAGGATCAGTTTTTCCCAGCTGATTTGCTTTTATTGTCAAGTAGTTATGAAGATGGAATCTGCTACGTGGAGACTATGAACTTAGATGGTGAGACAAACTTGAAGCCAAAAAGAGCTTTGGAGGTAACCTTGCCTCTGGATGAAGATGGGGCCTTCAAGAACTTTACGGGAACGATAAAATGTGAAGACCCAAATCCAAGTCTTTACACCTTCATTGGTAATCTTGAGTATGATCGTCAGCTTTATCCTCTTGATCCTAGTCAGGTTCTCCTCAGAGATTCAAAGCTCAGGAACACAGCTTTTGTATATGGGGTTGTTATATTCACTGGTTTTGACAGCAAGGTTATGCAGAACTCAACCAAGTCCCCTTCAAAGAGGAGCAAAATAGAAAGAAAAATGGACAAAATTATATACATCCTTTTCAGCCTCCTTTTATTGATCTCATTAATAAGCTCAATCGGTTTTGCAGTGAAGATAAAGTACCAAATGCCAGACTGGTGGTATATGCAACCCTCAAAACCTGAAAATTTGTACGAACCCAATAGCCCTGCCAAGTCAGGTCTAGCCCATCTGATCACTGCTCTCATCCTTTATGGATATTTAATACCCATCTCTCTATATGTTTCAATTGAGGTTGTAAAAGTTTGTCAAGCAAAGTTCATTGACGAAGACCTTAATATGTATGATGAAGAAACTGGCAATACTGCTCAAGCACGGACATCAAACTTAAATGAGGAGCTGGGCCAAGTAGACACTATCCTCTCTGATAAAACTGGCACCTTGACCTGTAATCAGATGGATTTTCTTAAGTGTTCCATTGCTGGTATTGCATATGGTGTGCGTTCCAGTGAAGTTGAACTGGCTGCAGCAAAACAGATGGCCATGGACCTTGAGGAGCAGGATGCAGAAATGTCTAATGGTTCCAGGCTTAAAAATCCGGCACATAATTCATGGGAGGGTAGCACTGGAGCACCAGAAATTGAACTGGAGACTGTCATCACTTCTAAAGATGAAAAGGATGTGAAACCAGCAATAAAGGGATTTAGTTTTGAGGACAGCCGACTCATGGATGGAAATTGGTTGAAGGAGCCCAGTCCAGATATTATTTGCCTATTTTTCAGGATATTAGCAGTTTGTCAGAGTGCAGTGCCTGAGTTCAATGAAGAGACTGGCAGTTTCGCATATGAAGCAGAATCTCCTGATGAAGGAGCCTTTCTTGTTGCTGCAAGGGAATTTGGTTTTGAATTTTGTAAAAGAACTCAATCAAGTGTGGTTATCCGTGAAAAATATGCCCAACCAGGACAATTTGTTGAGAGGCAAGGATGTGCATGAGCAATTACTTTTGGTCATTAATTCTTTCAATTGTTGTTATGTTAACATCTTGCTCTCTTGGGAATCTTGCAGAGAGTTTAAAATTCTCAATCTGTTGGAATTCACTAGCAAAAGAAAGCGAATGTCTGTTATTGTTAAGGATGAGGATGGACAGATTCTGCTCCTGTGCAAAGGCGCTGATAGGTTCGACTCCTAAGTACTAACTGTCTTTTAATTTATTTCCCCCCTAATAAGATGTACAGTATTATAGTTAGATCAATTAGAACTTTTCAACATTTATTGATCACTCTTTCATTTGATTCCTCACTTTTGTCTCAACTACATTGCCTCTAAGCCTTATGCAATCCTGCCTTACTCCTTCCATTTTCCCATGGCCTTCAAAGCTATAAAAGTTTTGATTTCTCTTCAACCATTCATTACTTCGTTACACAGCATCATTTTTGATCGGCTATCAAAGAATGGAAGAATGTATGAGGAAATTACTACTAAACACTTGAATGAATATGGAGAGTCTGGACTGCGCACATTAGCACTTGCTTACAAAAAGCTTGGTGAGTCCGAGTATTCTGTATGGAACAATGAGTTTATGAAAGCAAAAACTTCTGTTGGCGCCGATCGAGATGTAATGCTTGAGCGAGTAGCGGATGCAATGGAGAAGGAATTAATTCTTGTAGGTGCTACCGCTGTGGAGGACAAATTACAAAAAGGGGTATGCATTTTCATTGCCATAGAGTCTTTATTAACTCCTTTTCATTCTGGTTTGCTTCAACTTATTTTTTAGTTTTTTTCTTCAGGTGCCTCAGTGCATAGACAAACTTGCACAAGCTGGGCTCAAGCTTTGGGTTTTGACAGGGGATAAGATGGAAACTGCTATAAATATAGGGTTAGTTTCTCGTGAATGATCTAGGTAGATTTTTATTTTATTTATATTTCTTTCTCTTGGAAACTTTAAAACCTTTTTTCCCCCTCCATGACGCAGATATGCCTGTAGTTTGCTTCGTCATGGAATGAAGCAGATTTGTATTACAGCGGCAAACTCGGATGCAGTAGCCCAAGATTCCAAACAGGTACATGTTACATACTAAGGTAGTAGAGTTTGTTTTCATGGAATTGAATTTTAATTGATGTTAAGACTGTTGCTTTCTGTTACCAAACAGGCTGCAAAAGAAAACATTTTGAATCAAATCACCAACGCCTCTCGAATGATTAAGCTAGAAAAGGATCCACATGCAGCATTTGCATTAATTATTGATGGGAAAATTCTGACTTTTGCTCTGGAGGATGGTATGAAGCATCAGTTCTTAGCATTAGCAGTTGATTGTGCATCCGTCATATGCTGTCGTGTATCTCCCAAGCAGAAGGCACTGGTATGAACCTTTTTCCATCTCACCTGCCAGACTCTCTTTGAAATTCTCTTTTCCATAGTCGAATTTTAGATTTGTGATTAGTGCAAAGTAGATAAGTATTTTTTTTGGTTGGTTTTTGTTTTCCTACTAGGTAACAAGGTTAGTGAAAGAAGGAACTGGAAGAACCACCTTAGCAATAGGTGATGGTGCAAATGATGTTGGAATGATTCAAGAAGCTGACATTGGTGTTGGCATCAGTGGAGTAGAAGGTATGCAGGTCAGTAACTTTTCAAACTCTTGCATGATGCATCTATATGAATAGATGTTACCATTTTTTTTTTAATTTTCATTTTGAACTTTTCTATTCTTTTGCACACTAAGAATTCCATCTGTTTATTTGAAAATGCAAATTAAGCTTATCCTTTTCCTTTTATATGCATACTCTCTTATTGCTGTGAAAGTCTGAATCTCATATATGATACATATTTAAGTAGGGTCAGAGAAAGAAGGCATCACAGTTGTCTGCCATGTTTGGCCTCATGTTGGAATGAGCATCTCCTTTTAGCGGACATAATTCTCGAACTGTTTTAACATTTCTAGTTTGACAAGATAACTATTCTGCATTTTATAAAGAGCACAAGAAAAGCATGTTACGTTCTCCTTCTATATCCCATTGAAGCTCACAGACCTTGCAAATTCATTTACAGGCTGTGATGGCCAGTGATTTCTCTATTTCCCAGTTTCAGTTCTTGGAAAGACTTCTGGTAGTGCATGGCCATTGGTGCTATAAGAGAATTGCTCAGATGGTAATAGTCAAACAACAGCAATTTTAGTGATTTATTCCGTGAATTCAATATGATAGCATATGTGGCACATATATAAATATGCATGCAAAGATCCACACACACAGAGATGCAGACAAAGTCAGTGATTGCAGTAAATTCTAAGTAGACGCACATAGTTGGTTAGTCCTTACTTAAACCTGGATTTTTGGCATTCAGATTTGCTACTTCTTCTACAAAAATATAGCATTTGGTCTCACATTGTTCTATTTTGAGGCGTTCACGGCCTTTTCTGGACAATCGATTTATGATGACTGGTACATGCTATTGTTCAATGTTGTTCTCACCTCCCTTCCTGTTATATCGCTTGGAGTTTTTGAACAAGATGTTTCTTCTGAGGTCTGCTTACAGGTTAGTCTCATTAGTACATTTTGGTTACTAACCTGACTTCATGCACTTGTTCTCAATTCTATTATTTTTGCTAAGATGCGGTGATTCCTATTGCAGTTCCCAGCACTGTATCAGCAAGGACCCAAAAATTTATTCTTCGACTGGTATAGGATACTGGGATGGATGGGCAATGGTCTCTACTCATCACTTGCTATTTTCTTCCTCAATCTTGCCATCCTTTTTGATCAACCATTCCGTGCTGGAGGTCAAACTGCTGATATGGCTGCTGTGGGTACAACCATGTTCTCTTGCATCATTTGTGCTGTCAACTGTCAGATTGCCCTTACAATGAGCCACTTCACATGGATTCAACATGTTTTTGTCTGGGGCAGTATTTGTGCTTGGTTCGTTTTTCTCTTGCTGTATGGGATGGTATCTCCAATTTATTCTGGTAATGCCTACCAACTCTTAGTTGAGGCACTTGGTCCAGCACCCTTATATTGGTGTTCCATCATCTTGGTAACAGTAGTATGCACTTTACCTTACTTGGCTCACATATCATTCCAAAGATGTATCCATCCAATGGATCACCATATCATCCAAGAAATCAAATACTACAGGAAAGATGTCGAAGATCAACATATGTGGAGAAGAGAGAGGTCTAAGGCAAGACAAGAAACCAAGATTGGGTTCTCAGCAAGGGTGGACGCAAAGATTAGACAGTTGAAAGGGAAACTGCAAAAGAAGCATTCGTCTTTAGTGTCGCAAAGCTATGCATCTTCCCCTTCATAACGTTGCCCAATATTTTTCATTTTTTTAATGGTTAGGATATTATTTTTGCCCTTTGCAGTTTTATATCATGGCCTTTGTAATGATTCATTTTGCAGTTGATTTTTTATCTGGTTAAATGGGGTTTGTTGAAATTCCATTCATTATACCAAAGCATTGAAGCCGTTGTATGTACACTACCTATAACATTCGAGAAGTCAACAGCTTGTGGAAATAGTTGATATAAAACATTTTTATTCTGTTCTGTCTACTCTTTTGTGGCTGAGTGTAAATGAATTTTTTGTCAGGTTTGGCTTCTGAGAATATAAATGGGTTGGTTTCTGAGAATGTAAATGGAATAAAGTTTCTTAAATTAAGATTTGTTTGTTTTGGTGAAAATGGAAATGAAAGATATTCATTTTTATTCCCATTTTGTCTTTAGAGCCAAGCAAATGAGCTCTTCATGATGCAAAACATGAATTGCTTTGTAGCTCCAAAATGGTCAAAGCATGGATTCCTGATCTAACCTTCCATTACTTTTCTTTTTTCTTTTACCGTAAATATTCTATTATTTGAGGAAACTTGTCCCTGGCCTAGGGACCATGTTTGAATAATAACAATAATAATAAAAGGCATAACAACAGCAGACCAAGTCAGCAACTAGAAGATGCCCAGACATTTCTTTCAACTTATTTTTTCTTGCCATCGTCACCTTTGAATGTACTAATCAACTTAATATAATAAACATTCAAATTATAGTATTGCAAATAAATAAGTTAGGAATGTTGCAAATAAATAAGTCAGGAAAAAAAGAATTAGATGGATGGGTTTTTCCTTACAAATCCTAGGACATTATTTGTGGTGTTCATTACTTTTGCATTACAATGAAATAATTTTCAAAGTTGCATCTAAGACTTTCCCATTTCCTCTTGTCTTGATTGATCCCTTTCATTGCTTGGAAGTGGCCATCAAGAGATAGGCACCACCTTGTCTTGATGCACATGGGGGGCCATCAAACTTGTGCTTCCTAACCAAAACTATGTGTAAAAGCCCAAATTTCGACACCAATTTTGAAACTTGTATCATAAACATCAATTAATGACTACCAAACGCAACAATAATAATAACTTTGACTGCGAATTCAAGTCAGTGGTACCTACACATTGTGTCCTATCCAACGTATATGGTCCTCAAACAGCTTTTAGAGTTAAGTTCAAGGCGCTGCATAATTCCTATTGTCAAGTACTTATGGCGAATTGTGTCCCCATTACATCCTATTTTTTGCACGGTTGTAAATTAAATTGAACAGAAAATTGTGTATAAATATAAAAACACAATTATTAGATCATATTTATCTAAATTATATTATGATGGGGATGAATTTTTTTTTATCTAATATATGAATACGTTCTATTTATTATTAAATATTTTCATAAAACCTACATATGATTCTCGATGTTTCTCGTAGTGTTTAAATATTTTGATATTAAAAATATGTACAAAATTAAGTATTAATAACTAAGCTACGAAATTAGGGCTCCCCTCAAGGAACATACCTCCATTAATTATTTAATTAAAATTGTGTGGACTATAAACACTCATTATTATTATTTTTTTGGTACGTAAAAAAAAATATATATATATATATGTGGGGTTTAAATGAGTATGTTTAAAATTTTCTTAGTCAATCGAATGTTAAATGAAAACCTCTGAGTCTCAAACAATAAATAATTATTTTAACCCAAGTTATAAATTATTCCTTCTCCAAAAAAACGAATACCACAGTATGGACAGTCTCGAGAGAAGAGGAATATGCCAAACTACGTCGTTTCCCAGAAGAAACAAAAGCGACACCGTTTAGAATGTCGCACAATTCAAGTTTGTTTAGATTTGATGTAGGCGCGTAAGAAACTCCGCTCTCGATTGGATCAAAGATCACATGATAATGCCATTATGTCAAGGCACCAAACAACCAATGCCTCCGCTCACTCTCGCTCTCTCTCTTAAATAATAATCTATAGGGAGAGAAAGTTACTCTCTTCATTTCCATCTATATCCCCGCCGTCGATTCTGTCCTCGCAATCCTTGCCGACACCTGTGCCGCAATTTTCCTTTTCTTTTGGTTGAATTAAAGAGTTAGGGTTTTTGATTGTTGGGGAAAGAGTTTGGGATAATTATGGAACCGCGCGTCGGAAACAAGTTTCGTCTCGGTCGTAAGATCGGTAGCGGATCATTTGGGGAGATCTATCTCGGTTTGTTTCCTCTCTTCTTCTTCCTCTTTTTTTTTTTTTGAAAAAAAAAAATTTGTTAATTAAATTAATTAATTGTTTTTTTTTTGGTTTATGATACTTTCAGGTACTAATATACAAACAAACGAGGAAGTTGCAATTAAGCTCGTAAGTACTGATTTCTGGTGTAATTATGTTTGCTTTTAGTTCTAAAGTGGTTGGATTTTGAGTGGTTTTTTTTTTTTCTAAAAAATTAATTGTTAAAATAAATGTGTTTAATGGATTAGTTATGAGTTTCTTATTGTCCCTTTTTAATTAGGAAAATGTCAAGACAAAGCATCCTCAGTTGCTGTATGAGTCAAAGTTGTATAAAATTCTTCAAGGAGGAAGTAATGGCCGTTCCGTTCCGTTCTTTGTATTGATTCGTATTCTTCTTTTTAACCTGTTTAATTTCTTTTTGTGCTGATTGTGGTTTTTGTGGGGTTTGTTGTAAATTCGGTAGCTGGAATTCCGAATGTGAGATGGTTTGGCGTTGAAGGGGACTATAATGTTCTTGTGATGGATTTACTAGGACCTAGTCTTGAAGATTTATTCAATTTTTGCAGTCGCAAACTGTCTCTCAAGAGTGTTCTGATGCTTGCCGACCAGATGGTAGGATTCTTTTTTTGTAATATTGCGGATTCTTCTGATGTCATGTGGTTGTTATGGTTTCATTTCGTTTGTTAATTGTGATATTCCTGCCAGATTAATCGAGTTGAATTGGTCCATTCCAAATCATTTCTCCATCGAGATATCAAGCCGGACAACTTTCTAATGGGTTTAGGGAGGCGTGCAAATCAGGTCTCAGTTTGATACAGATTCCTTTCCTTTTATTGACCTTTACTTTCTCTTCTCTTAGTGGTCTTTTACATGATGTCTGCTTGAATGCAGGTCTATATCATTGACTTTGGTCTGGCTAAGAAGTACAGAGACACTTCAACGCATCAGCATATTCCTTACAGGTTAACAATGTTGCACTATAAGTCAGCTAGGCCATTTAATTTCTGCAGTTTGTGAGCATTGAGTGTTAAGTTTTATTGCTACACAAGTTGTTTCTAGCTTTGTTCTCTTTCTGTTTTGTGTAGCTGTAGACAGGATAGATACCTTAGTACATTTTTACTTTGTTGAGAATCAAACATCTAGTATTGTTACTCTTTGCTTTTATCTGATAAGTAGACTGGATTACAACTGCTTTACCATGTAGTGCAGTTGGTTTTGTGTACTTGTAGGTACAATTATTTTTATTGTTGTACTTGTAACTTTGTGCTGTCAAAATATTACAATTATTTTTTTTTTTTTTTGCTCAATGGTTTTTTGGGCACTATCTGATTAATATTGGCATTAGTTTCTAATTGCAATAGCATACACTGTGAAGCTTATTTACTTGTTTTAATTTCAGAGAAAACAAGAATTTGACAGGAACTGCAAGATATGCTAGCATGAACACTCATCTTGGCATTGGTATGCCACTTCCATTTTATTTTTAGCTTTTGCAATGTGTTTGTGATGTAATATCTAATGAATTATCAATAACAATTATTGTTTTCTTGATTGTTTTACATATGTACTTTGTAGAACAAAGCCGTAGGGATGATCTAGAATCACTTGGATATGTTTTAATGTACTTTTTAAGAGGAAGGTAAACATCTCTGTCCACCATTATCAGCTCTTTGCGTCCTTTTGTTCCATGTGTTGTTTGGTTGTGATCCCATATCTGTTTGTAGTCTCCCTTGGCAAGGACTAAAAGCAGGGACCAAGAAGCAAAAGTATGAAAAGATCAGCGAGAAGAAAGTGTCAACTTCTATTGAGGTAAATTTGTGTCCTGAATTTAATTTTATGATCTTGTTCCGTTTTATTGAATTGATTTGGAAGCTCACTCCGTCCTCCTCAGGCCTTGTGTCGAGGTTATCCCACCGAATTTACTTCCTATTTCCATTACTGTCGGGCATTGCGTTTTGATGATAAGCCAGATTACGCTTATCTGAAAAGGCTTTTCCGTGATCTTTTTATTCGTGAAGGTTTGAAGTTTGCCTTTCACCTTTTGCTCTTGGATATTTTAGAGGTGTAACAACTGTAGCACTAATAAAGCCCACTTTGTCATTACAATCAGTTTGATTTTGTTCCTCAGGTTTCCAGTTTGACTATGTCTTTGATTGGACAATTTTGAAATATCAGCAATCGCAGATTGCTAATCCTCCCACTCGTGCATTCGTAAGCATTAATTTCATTATTATCTTATTGGGCTTCTAGCCCTATTTTGATAGGCTATACAAGTAAATGGATCGTTTATTTATTCTCCAGGGCCCTGTTGCTGGACCAAGCTCTGGCATGCCTCCTGCTGGTGCTAATGTTGACAGGCAATCAGGTTGATCTACTGCTTTTCCATTTGAGGCTTTTGCATGGATTTTGTCTTCTTCCACGTACGCTTATAGCTAGATGCATAATGTGTGAGATTTTTGCATTTAATCACAGGTGGGGAGGAGGGTAGACCTGGTTGGCCTTCTACAGATCCTTCTAGAAGGAGAAACTCTGGACCAATTATAAGTTCTGTAAATTTAACTAGGCAAAAGGGTCCTGTTGCAAATGATCTATCCTCATCCAAAGATGCTGCTGTAAGTACTGCTAGCATGCATCTGCTTACGATTGGCCGATTGCACTTGTTAATACCTTTTAAGTATTATATATGGTCTTGATATAACTGTCTTGAACTCCATTATCATGCTTAACTTTTCTTGAATTTCACTTGAATCATGGATCAATTTTTCGGAGTATGGGCATCAATCCAGGTGGCTTTTCTGAAAATGGATTCACTGAAACATTTTTGTACACTTGATTTTTGTCTTCAACTGGTACCTTAAGCGTGTGATGCATGTTTAATGTCTCTGGTTTGGTCTTGTGTGATGCACATTAGACCGTGTTCTTGAATTTGGATTGGAATTCTTTTTGTGCACAGCTGGAATTAATTCATTGCCTCACTACTGTGTTGGTGTTTTCATGATGATGATGATGAAGGTATTCAATTAATGCCTAACATTGTTACTTGTACTCGTTTTGCATTCTTGGATTTGTGCAGTTATCTAGCTCAAATATTTTGCGGTCTAGTGGATCATTAAGACGACCTGGCATTTCTAGCAGTCGTGATGCAATTGTTGGAATTGACTCTGATCCAACTCGCTCTCATAAAACAGATGCGAACCCTGCAGTGAAAATTTCAGGTGGCCAAAGAAGCTCGCCCATTGTATCTGCAGAACAGAAGCATTCATCTTCTGGTAGGAACTCCTCAAATATAAAGACTTTTGAATCAACTCTTCGAGGCATTGAGAGCTTGCACTTCAACGATGAGGACAGGATACAATATTAGCAATCTCGACTTCAATGCTCACCCACTGTAAATTTAATGTTGGATACTATTGACACGTATGACAAAATCATGTGTTGTGTGTCTCGGTATTTCCACTAGTTCTTGACCAGCGCAAAGCACATCCAATAGCTAATCGGGTTCTGTTTTTGGTTCATCATCAAACAATACAGTTGATATGCCACCCGATGGAATATATGTATAGCAACGTTTTGCCTTGATAGTGTATCAAACATGCAACGCGAGATTGGGGCTTATTGCTACATTTCATGCTATTCCAAATTTCAATCTTCCGACGTGGTTGCAATGATTGACGCATTCGTGATTTGAGGCTTCAAATTTCCTGGCATCTGATGGCTGCGGTGGGATGGGTTTCTTAATGACCACAGATATCGAGACTTCCCTTCTCAAGAGACAGCAACCTAAGACGGTGGATCTGAACCTGAACATGTTGTCACGAGATCCACTTATGTCGTGTGGTCGTATGTGACGGATCGGAGCTTTGCTGTTGTGGCTCAAAAAAGAAGCGGCGATTCCAAGAGTAGAGTGCCATGTTGAGTAGCCGAATAGGGATCATGCCTGAAAATACGTTAACCAACATGAGGCGATGTATTATAAGGAAGTTCGATGTCTAATGTTGCTTCTACTTGTTCTTTAAACTTGAATTTGGATGAAAATATGTGATCTGTTGCCTAAAGGGAAATTATAAGAATTACCCATCTTTATAATTTTGGAACTGCACAAAATTGAATTAGACATAGGTATCGGTGGTTTTAAAAACTTGGTTTTATGTAGATGCTAAAAATAGATCTTATACGTTAGTCTCTTTTTTTTTTTCAGCAAAACAACTACATGATACGAGTGGACAACTTGCATTTTGTGCTGTTATAATGTAATATATTATTTTAAATAATATTTTAAAAATATTAATAAAATAAAATATTTGTATAAATATATAATTAAATAAACAATATTTATTTTTAAAATAAGTAACATAAATTATTTTTAAATTTTTTCATTGCATCTTTTGTAACTTTTTAATATTTTTTATTTTCATTTATCATTACTTTTAATTAATTTTATATAACCTTCTAATCATTTATGCATCAAATACTTAATTTGATAAATATTAAAATTTTATCTTAAAAACGATAATCACTCATCTGTAATAATTACATAATTATATATATTGATTAATTCTGAAATAACTGAATCAGCATTAATTATACATTTGTATTAATTCTTCACTCCTATTCAATTTGGATCTTAATTTACATTCTGTTAGCCTTTGATCTTTTCTCACCATCTGCTTCTCCTTCTTCTTCTTCTTTTTCTCCTTCTTCTCCGGTCTACCAAACACTCTTACTGCCTATCTCATTCTTTCGCGCGTAACTACTGCCGTGGCCAACGAAGTCGACCCAGTCACCGGCTGTTTTATTCGACGGCGGTTTCCTTGCTTTAGTCACTCATTGTCAGCAAGTATCATCTCCATATTCCAGCAAACATCACTCTCATTTATTTTGTCCAATATTTTCTATACTCAAAGAGATGTCCATTTTTGTTCTTTGTACTACTGGATTTGATTTTTCTTGATTTTTGCAAATTGTGTTAGAAAGAGAGTACGACATAGTGAATGACATACTCAAATCTCGAATAATTGTATCTCGCTGGCTAGTCCATTACGATTTGTTTCAGGGAACGGAATAGTTTGTCTCATTGTGATTAAAATAATGAAAAGCTGTAACCTTTTCTTTCTGATTGACAAGAAAGAACCAGTGGCGTTAGTCTGCAACTAACTTTACTTGGAAACATGTAATTCCCCGCTTTCACAGAGCCCATTTTACCAGTGTCTGCGAGCCCAGTTCATTACATATCAAGCACAACCAATGAACCTTTCCTTCCCTTAAGAGCTACTAGAGTCTCGGACCCTTTATTGATTACTGAGGCAATCTAATACAGATCCTGATCAAAGTGAAAATCTAATCTTTAAATCTAGCCAATCCAATACAGATCCTGATCAAAGTGAAGGTAAAGTTCATGCGACGATATGTAATAAAATTCAAGTCCCCAGATCTGGCTTCCTTCCTAGCTGGGAGCCCACAGAAAGTTCATATTACAAACATTCTATATATGAATTCATAATACATTGAAGTGAAATTTTTTACTTTCGAACAGGAATACTTCACATCTTACTCCCACCCACCATATCAAAAACAAAGAAACACAAATTATAAAACAACGCTTTCTTTTTCGTTTTCATTAAGAGGATGTAAGAAGTTAATGAGAACTCAACTTTTTGGTTACCTCCATCCATACACAACTTGGTTGCATGTGTCTTTGATCCACCTAAAGCTTTTTCTCAAGGAACCTTTCATCTTGCCTTCCAGGGCATAAACCTTGTAGCTAGCAACTCTTTTTTTCCTTTGTAGCTCAGGATCATTGAAACTCCAGCTTTTTGAAAATGACCCAATATTGCTTTTCCCTTTCTTGATCTTCACTTCCTTGCCAAACTGATTTGGCTGTGTAGTAGTAGTTGAAGAACCTGCATAGCTCACACTATAAGACCTTAAATCTTGCATGCTTTTTGGTGCAGATACATTATTATCTCCATTGTACTCTCCATCTCTGCATGATTTGGATCTAAAATTCTCCATGGGAAAAAGAAACAAAACAAGAATCGCATAAAAACAGATTGATAGATTCAAGAATTGAAGGTTAATGTAAAGAGAATAATAAACTGGAAGAAAGAGAAAAAGGGGGGAATGTGGTTTTGTTGCTTTAAGAGTAGTTACAACTTTATTGAAGTGGGACTTAGATGTTCAACTTTCACATTTGTTTTGAGATGGGAAAACCTCAAGTTGGTGTCTTTGTACCCTTTTTTTTTACTTGTGCTTATGTACTTTATTTATTTTTTGGGGGGATTTAATAGTTAGTGGGGTAGTGACATTTTCCGCATTGATCATCTGTACTAGTGTTGCATGAGGCCGCTAGCTAGGTTTGAATAGTTTTTGATGGGTATGTGCCACGTGGGTTTTGAAATTTGATTTGTTGAAAATTTCTGTTTTGGTTGCTTAATGGGTTTGTTGCAATTGATTTGAAAGTAAAAAAGAGACCCCTTTCGAGAGCTCGCGGATATGACAATCTAGTGGCTTTTTTTGGACAATAGATGGATAACGAATTAGAGATTTTGCTAGATGAATGCACTTTTTATCCTTCATAAGAAAAATTATTAATTTATAATTGTTTGAACTTTTTTACATATAGAATTATATAAATTTGATAAACTGAAGAGCTGTAATAATAACTAATAAGAAAATGAAACTATCATCTATATACATATATACTATGAAATTCAAGCAATTAATTTGAACTTTTACAACCATTTTTAAATAATTATACTTTTAGCACTGAATTAAGGTATCAACTATATTTGTAGGTTTGACCTTTGTATTTCAAGAAATAATTAAGCGAGTATTTACTGAACAATTATCAAGATCCAACAAATAGTACCTCATGACTTATTGTGTAAAGGGGGATTAATAAAAAAAATTATAAAATTCGTTAGTCAATTAGATACAAGTCTCACAAAATTTTAAGGATACTGAGGTGGAAGATGTGAAGTTCAGACATTATCATCTAATATATATTAAGAAATCTTTTCACTCTATTTAATATTAGAAAAATAGTAACTATCTCATTTTTATCACTCTATACCTTTAATTAATGAAAGAAAAGTAATCCTAAAATAAAAAATTAATTAATATCTTGATTTAATGATAAAAATAAAATAAAATTTAACTGAATGTCATAATCCAAGCACATCACTGCTTCTATATAATTTAATTTAATTCAATAATTTATGTATCTTTTTAAAATTTGAGTGTTTTGAATTTAATTCTCTTTATTCTTTATAATTTTGATAAAAAAAAAGTCATTCATTGTATAATACTAAAAATATCTATTACTAATTAATAATATTAATAGGATATCATTAAGAAGGAGAAAAAAGAAAAACGCTCAACATTAGAAATGAAATCTGAAACCTATCGAATTTAGAGTTTTGGTTTTAAAGCCATTACAATTACAAATACTATAAAGCCATTACAATTACACCTACTGTAAAGTCTAGTCTGTAATAATATTTTTAAAACTAAGATAAGTGAATCAATTAAGTGTTTGATTTTTAATTTGTTAGTTCGATTGATTTAATCAGTTCAGTTCAATAAATGTAATAATAAATAAAATTTTAAAAATATTATTAAAATAATTTTAAAAAACAGAGAAAATATTCTAAATAAAAAATATATTTAAAATTATTTAAAATATAAAAATTACTTTAAAAATTAAACCAGAGCTAACTCAATTAATTATTGACCTAATTTTTAAGATTTTCAAACCATTAATTTGTAATAAATCTAATCCATCAAATTCAAGAGGGATTTTAATTATTTGATTTGACAGTTAACGGGCCCAGAGAGTTACAGCACGGTGGTTAATCTTTCATACAGTCTTTCTCCACATTATGCATGCATCCATACTCTTTATCTGTCAATCACTATTCCATCCTCAGTTTATCTTGGCCCTTTTTTTTTTTTTGGAACTCTATGACCATACACTGTTCGTTACCAAGTATATATATATATATAGATTCTTCACTTGCAATTTAGGAAAAAATCAAACACATACCAAAACTTGATGTAGATACATAATTACATAAAGGCATGGATGATGGATACAAAACTACTGTGAATGCATAGACAGGCCATGATATGTGATGCTTGTATCATTGACTAGACCTCAGGCCTGAAATCACATGCAATGATTTGTGATGAATTGATTAAAAAAACAAAAAATCTAAATGCCTCTAACATCGCAATTGCATATATGGACAAGGGAATTTGCTGAAAATATAACTAAAAATAAAGTTTTATGTATTAGTTCCGGAATGAATTTTCGAAGTCCAAATTTTATATTGTTCCTGTGCAGTCTCTTCCCCTGACCAGAATGATTGCCTGTGAAAAAACTATTGTCCTGTTGAGCTATTTGTACTCAGTAATTTGCATCTAACATTTTTCAGAGCAGTACTAAATAATTTTGGACCATAGAATGACTAGTGAACCAGAGAATTCATGTCATGGATACTAATTAGAAGAGGCCAATTGACTTAAATATCATAATGTTTGCACATGTCAATCAATAATATGAAGAGAAATTAAAATAGGATATGGTAGTCAACAGTTATATGAATATGTTCCCATTGCTTTTTCTTTCTTTGATCAATGAGAATTGGAGACCATTTTCTTTCTTATGTATCATGTTGGATATGTAACGAACCAACTTTATGAGAGTGAGGGAATAAGGAGCCAACAACAAAACATTTTATAACCAAATCATCAAACTACTCACCATTAAGCAAAATAATGGATGATAATTTAGCTCGTAGCCCTTCCAAATACTAACAATGATAATTGCATTTCGCTAACACTTTATAAATCAAGGAAAAGGTATTTATATAATACAAAAATCCAACACGCAAAACTTTCCAATAGGACAAACAAAAATAAAATGTAAGTCGACAATCCCTTCAGGTTGCAATGGAGATAATGATTTCATATGAGATTAAAACCGTCAGATGTCTGAAAATATTTAAATTAAGACACTAGACAAGAGAAGGAAAAACACCACGTTAAATAGTACTTGCAAAATAAGAAACCTTTCTTGACAAACACCAAAACTTTTCATCACAGGAGATCAGCAACATTGGATGGCAGCTCCTCAATGACCACGTTATAGAACTTCTGAATGTCAAACAGCATTCTTTCATCGTCCTTTGTCACAAAATTTATAGCAACACCTTTTCTTCCAAATCGTCCACCTCGTCCAATACGATGAAGGTAGTTTTCAGGTTGAGTAGGCAGATCATAGTTTATGACAAGGGAGACTTGCTGCACATCAATACCTCGAGCTAAGAGGTCAGTTGTGATAAGAACACGAGAAGAGCCAGACCGAAATTCCCGCATAATGATATCACGTGTGTTCTGGTCCATATCTCCATGAGTTGCCGAGACTGTGTGGTCACGGCTTCGCATCTTGTCAGTGAGCCAGTCAACCTTCCGCCGTGTGTTAACAAAAATAACGCTCTGGGTGATGGCTAGCGTCTCATATAGATCACACAGTGTTTCAAGTTTCCATTCTTCCTTCTCAACATTGACATAGAACTGCTTAATACCCTCAAGGGTAAGCTCATCACGCTTCACCAAGATCCTCACAGGCTTGTTCATGAACTTCCTTGTGATTTCAAGAGCTTCCGGTGGCATTGTTGCTGAGAACACACCAACCTGAACTTTTGCAGGCAACATTTGGAATATATCATAGATCTGATAACCAGAAAATCACATTAGAGCCAAAAAATGGCAAAGAGAAGAACAAGCAGCACTTCAATAACTCATGCAGAAAAGAGGTAAGGGGAAAGAAAAAGAGATCCAATTTCAAACCTGGTCCTTGAAACCACGTGAAAGCATCTCATCAGCCTCATCCAATACAAACATTCTAATGTAATCTGGGCGAAGTGACTGTCTTCTCAACATGTCAAACACACGACCAGGAGTTCCCACAACAACATGAAC
>CATIWR010706006.1:0-21361 GCA_949677035.1 Omphalea diandra | reverse complement strand
GGTGTGTGAGAGATCTTTTGTGTCTCCTGAGTATGTGTGTGTGTCTCTCTCTTTTTCGGCGGTACATAGATAAATCTCTATTAAAATTTTTATATATATATATATATATATATATATATATATATATATATATATATATATAAGCTTGAATCCAACGTGTTAATTTTGATTCTTTTGGTTTTAATTTAGGTTCTTTCATTTTTCTTTTTTTTTTTTTAAATTTTCATTTTTTAATTTTTCGATTTAGATGAATTTTAATTGCTACATCTCTTATTTTTGACATATTTATGCCGGTTGTTGTCTCTGTGTTGACAGTAATTGGTGTGTGTGTGTGTGTGTGTGTTTTTGAAATTAGATTGCACAGGAAATTTCTTATTAGATTTACTTAAGTGTTTATTTCCTTGCTGCCATATTACAAATAAGTGCTTACCTTCCATTTTCAAACTCCAATATCTTGAAGATTTGGTTCTGGAAGGCTGCTTTGGTATTGATGATGAAAGTCTTACTGCCCTCAGACATGGTTGCAAGTCACTGAAGGTGTGTTTCTTTAGCTACTAATTTGATTTAAAGATTTTATTCTGTTCCAAAAGCTCACATGAAGTGATTAGATTGTGGTGTTATATCTGAGTTTGACTTCTAAATAGCTACTAGTTTTGTCTGCCTGTTTTCAATTTTTGATTGTCCAATGTCCATAATTTTCTCGAAACTGGAACTGAGCTAATCTAATGTGATCCTATATTTATTCATGCTCTTCTCGTTTTGCAGTATAACGTATCAGCACAGTTAACATTTTTCTGAATATATATTTTATTGTAAGATATGCTTTATGTAACTATTCGAGTATTTGACCACCATTACTACTACGAAAATTCTATTTCAACTGACTCCAAGTCAACTTTTGGACTTTCTTTTTGTGACAATTATTCTATTCTTGGACAGACACTCGATATCTCAAGTTGTCAGAACATTAGTCATGTTGGTTTGTCTTCCTTGATTGATGGTGCCAGAGGTTTAGAGCAACTGATCTCAGCATATGGCTCTCCTGTAAGTGTTTTTGGCTTTGTTCTTTTATATGTTTGAAAAGTTTTTATTGTCTGATCACTGTACTCACATTTGTAACTATATTGGTTCAGGTCACTCTGGCACTTGCTGATAGTCTGAATAAGCTTTCAGGATTGCAATCTGTCAAACTAGATGGTTGTATGGTTACCTCTGCTGGATTAAAAGCCCTAGGTAATTGGTGTATATCATGAAGAGAGCTGAGCTTAAGTAAGTGTCAGGGAGTGACAGATGAAGGTCTCTCTTGTTGTCTTATAACAAAGCACACAGAGTTGAGGAAGCTAGACATCACTTGTTGTCGCAAGATAACTGATGTTTCTATTGCCTGCATTACGAGTTCATGCACAAACCTCACTTCTCTCAGAATGGAATCATGTTCCCTGGTTTCTAGAGAAGTGTTTGTCTTGATTGGACAGCGGTGCCAGTTTCTTGAGGAGCTTGATTTAACCGATAATGAGATTGATGATGAAGGTTTTTCATCTCTGCTGTAGTGAAAATGACGGCTAATTTCTTAACCAATATACTTATTTCCACTCTCTTTGCAGGCCTGAAGTCGATTTCTAGTTGTTCTGAACTCTCCAGCTTGAAATTAGGAATTTGCCTAAACATAAGTGATGAGGGACTTGCTCATATTGGCTTGCACTGCTCAAAACTTACTGAGCTTGACTTGTATAGGTATCAACTTGCAAGTTTTAATTTTTTGTTTTTTTCTTTTTATGCTTTAGGAGGATGCCAATCTATGTTTTTGTGGTGTTTTATATTTATTCCACTCAACAATACCAAAATACTCGAATGTTAGCCATAATTTTTTTTTTTTTTGGCAATTGGATGAAGTGAAATAAGGTGAAATTCATGACCGGATGTGTTGTGGTGTCTTGTTCAGGTCTGCTGGGATAAAAGATTCTGGAATTTTAGCAATTGCGTCTGGTTGCCTTAACCTTGAGATGATTAACATGTCCTACTGCAAAGATATCACGGATAATTCTTTGATATCACTTTCAAAATGCATGAGGTTAAAGACATTCGAAAGTCGAGGATGTCCTTTAATTACATCTTTGGGTCTAGCAGCCATTGCTGTCAGGTGTAAACAACTGACTAAGTTAAACACAAAGAAGTGTTTCAATATTAATAATGCTGGCATGCTACTGCTTGCTCACTTTTCTCAAAACCTTAGACAGGTACTCTCTCTCATGTCTCACCTGTTTGATTGCTTATCGCATCGAGAATAATGACTGATATCTGTGATTGTGGTCCATTCTTGCTATTCAGATTAATTTATCATACAGCTCAGTTACAGATATGGGACTCTTGTCCCTTGCTAGCGTCAGCTGTCGGCAAAACATGACCGTCTTGCACTTGAAGGGCTTGACTGCTAGTGGAATGGCAGCTGCCTTGTTGGCATGTGGAGGACTAACAAAAGTGAAGCTTCATGCATCTTTTAAATCATTACTTCCCCAGCCTCTCTTTGAACATTTGGAAGCACGTGGTTGTGCATTTGAATGGAGAGATAAAGAGTTCCAGGTATCTCTGCTTAACCCATGATAGGTCGGTTCACTGTTTGTTTTGTTGTTTTAGCAAATATGATTGGGGTAATCTGATCAAAATTATCTGCAACAGCGGCATAACTTGAGATATGCTTCTTGATATTGATATAATGTGTTTATTAAAACATGTGCGCCATAATTGGAAGTACAAGAGATGTTAAATAAAGTTTGGGCCAATAATTTGTTAAGCTGAATGTTCCAACTGTAATTTTGACATTCATTTAAACAACCGCTATGCTTTTCTGGTCAGTTACATGGAGAAAGTCTTGAAGTGAAAATATATAATTCTGATTCTGCAAATACATTAATACAATACTTTCGATAGGTTTAATGAAAGCAGTGTTATTTTTTATTTGGACAGGCTGAACGGGATCCCTAATGCTGGAAATTACAGTGGGAAGATATGGTTGCATAGAGAATTTGAAGGCTGCATTTATCATAATATGGATTCCAGCACTGTGAAGACTGCAGCAGACGTGCCAAGTCCATAATAGCATGTTGAAATTGCAAGAGTTGGATTTAAACCTTTGGAATTGCCAGAAAGTCCATAATAGTCATTATAATCATGGTTTAAACCTTTAGAATTGCCAGAAAGAGATAATCATGTTAGCCCTGCTTTGTGCAGCTAGAAATATGGAACCCAAAAGGGTTGGAAAATATATCTTTTTGGAAATGTTCCCACTTCATTCTTTAGTCACTAATTCATTTGATTGCATGTCATTGGCACTTGCCTGTTTGACTTATGATTCTTGGTTTCATTCTTTAGTCACTAATTCATTTGATTGCATGTCATTGTCACTTGACTGTCTGACTTATGATTCTAGGGGTAAATTATACTCTCTATGCACATAAATTACATAAATTAAGAAAATAATTAATGAAAAATAATTTTCATTAATATAGACTAATATTTTCTTAATTTGTCTTTAATTAAAAGAGAAAAAAGAGAGAGAGGGAGAGAGAGAGAGAGTGGTGAAGATAAGTTTGAAAAAAAAAAATTAATTAATATTGTTTTGATATTGTAAAACTACATATATTTTGAAACAAAAACACTTTTTAAAAACGATAAATATTATGAAATAGAAGGAATATTATTTCATATAACTGGAAAAGTGCACTCTCACAAAGCATGTTATGGATGTTACCAAAGAAATTCAACCAGTAAGATAAAAATATCTGCATGGAATGGGGATATAAGTGTTTTCACACTTGAAAAAGAAGATGTTATGATAATTTTATTAGGTAGTTATAAGTGATTATTTTAAGTATTAATATATTATTAAATGAATGTAAATAAGACTGATACATACTCATTGTAGCTAAGTTTTTGGATGGATTTTATCAGTTAATATTTTTAAAATTGGATTAGATAATGAACAGTCTAATTTGTCTTTTAATATTTGTGATATAGTAAATTAAAAAATAATTAAGATATTGGCAGTTCACAAGTTGATTGTTTTTTCTTGACTTAAATAGACTCTTACTTGGTACACCTTTCTACATTATTTTCAATTTTCTTATAATTAAGAAAATTCAACTTCTATCATCTTGCGAAACGATATACAAGTATTTTACTCATTCACAACAAGATTCCTCGAATGTGTCCAAATGCAAGTTATGCAATGGATTCAATTTCCTATAGTAGCTCGCAGATGAGTTGTTATATTATGGATTCTTGTCCATGTTATAGTATGGGTTAGGAGTCCACCACATGTGTAAAATAAAAAATAGAAAAGTTATATCACGAATTCATGTCCACAATATTTTGTGGTTTAAGATGTCCAAAACATGTGTGGTAGCAAATATGGAAATCTCTTCCGTGATTATTAATTTGTTTCTTTTTTAACAAATTTTTTTTTTTTACTTTAAATATACATATTTATGTTTTTATATATCTTTTTTTATTTTTAATTATATTGACATTATTATTATTGTTATTATTATTATTATATGTTTATAAAAAAATAAACTTATTTTTTCACAAAAAAATTGATATAAACTATAAGCTTATCAATTTTAATATAAAATTGAAAACATCAAAATATTCAACTATAAAAAATGAATGTACAATTTACAAAAAATGAACTTATAGTTTATAAAAAAATGAACTTATGGTTTATTAATAAAAAATATACAATTTATACCAAATGAACCTACAATTTACAAAAAATAAACACATAGTTTACTAATAATGAATGTATAATTTACACCAAAATTAACCTACAAGTTACAAAAAAAAATCTACAATTTACTGATAATAAATTTACAGTTTATACCAAATGAACCTACAGTTTAGAAAAAACAAATCTATAGAGTACTGATAATGAATCTACAATTTATACTAAAATAAACCTATATTTTATAAAAAAAATGAACCTACAGTTTATAAAAAATGAGCATATAGTTTATACCAAATGAACCTATAGTTTAAAAAAAAATTAACTTACAGTTTATACAAAAAATGAACTTATAATTTACAAAAAAGAGTTTGTCAACAAACGCACACTTACTCTTTCAGAGAATTGTACATTTTCATTTTTTATAACCTATAGATTCACTTTTAGGATAAACTGTAAGTTTATTTTTTATAAATTGTAAGTTTATTTTTTGTAAATT
Organism: Omphalea diandra; assembly: GCA_949677035.1. NCBI lineage: Eukaryota > Viridiplantae > Streptophyta > Magnoliopsida > Malpighiales > Euphorbiaceae > Omphalea > Omphalea diandra. The sequence continues at coordinate 16,142 of CATIWR010706006.1, read as the reverse complement.
GTAGATTCATTTAGCATAAACTGTAAATTTATTTTTTTTATAAACTGTAGGTTCATTTTTTGTAAACTATAAATTTATTTTAGTATAACGTGTAGTTTCATTTTTTGTAAACTATAAATTCATTTTGGTATAATGTATATATTCATTTTTTGTAAATTGTAGGTTCATTTTTTGTAAATTGTACGTTTATTAGATATAAACTGAAATTTATTATCAGTAAATTATAAAATCATTTTTTGTAAACTATATGTTCATTTTTTATAAATTGTAAGTTTATTTGGGTATAAATTATAGATTTTTTATCAGGAAACTATATATCCATTTTTTTGTAAATTATAGATTCATTTTTGTAAATTATAGATTCGTTTTTTTGTAAACTGTATGTTTATTTGGTATAAGTCGTAGATTCATTATCAGTAAACTATAAGTTCATTTTTTACAAACTATAAATTCATTTTTTGTAAACTGTAGGTTTATTTTTTATAGTTAAATATTTTGATATTTTTAATTTCTTTTGTAATATTAAAATTAATAAACCTATGGTTTATATCAATTTTTTTATGAAAAAATAAGTCTATTTTTTTAAACATATGAAATAATAATAATAATAATAATAATAATAATAATAATAATAATAATAATAATAATAATAATAATAATATCAATGTAATTAAAAATAAAAAAGAGATATATAAAAGTATAAATATGTATATTTAAAGTAAAAAAAATAAAGAAGTTTGTTAAAAAAAATAAAGCAATAATATTTAAAATTAAAAAAATTTGTTAAAAAAAAAGAAATAAAGTAATAACTATGAAAAAGATTTTTGTATTTATTATTGCCACATGTATTTTGAATCCATCTATGATATAATTCAGCCTGATAGATGAAATTGAAAATCACAACAATTTTGAAGCTTGTTAGGACTGACGAGCCATTGATTCATCCTTAGTACTCTAGTAATTTTCAAGACATCGTTAGACCAAACTCTCTCTCCCTCTATCTTTCGTTACTAGTCCAGTCCAGCTAGTGGAATGCTATCCGCTTCTTTTGGTTGGCTGTGGCCTTTCATAGCCTTTTTGCAATGATTATAAAATTAGCTTGCATCACTTAGTTATATTGATTAAATTAAAAATTAAAATATTTATTTTTAAATTAACTTTAAAATTATTTTTTATTTTTAATTATTATAATATATTTTTATTTTAATATTTTTTATTTTTTAAATTATTTATTAAGTTTTATTTATTACTCTATCTGACCAAAAAAGTTAGCGCTATATATTTTTCACATTGTTTAAGAAAAAATATTTAATATTTTACTTGTACATACTCAATGAAGAAATAAATATATTTTTCTAATTTTATAATTAATGAAATAAATTTAAAAAAATTACTTATAAATATTTTAATTTAATAAAAGAATATATATATTTTAAAACATTCCAATAAAGAATCATGAATAATCTTTTAGAAACAAAAAGAGTATTAAATCAATTGAATCCAATCAATTAAATTAATCAATTTTGACTTAGTTAAGCAATTAAATGCTTTTCAGTAGCTCATTTTAGTTTCTCTCTGAAATAATAAATGCATGTTTCATATATAAAGTAGATTTTCATAGTTATAGCTTAGGTCCCCATTCTTTCTTAAATGGAGTATATCTGATATTATTTTATCCTTTATTGTATGGTGATCCAATGCTTAGAAAGTGATTTAGACTTGGTGTTTGTCTAAAGAGCATTGCTTCAGCCTTTTGAAGACCAAGACTTTCTAGCAACATTTTTATGTTGAAAAGTCAAAATTAGCGTAGATTTGGTCAACTATATATACATGGTGGGGAAATTTTGAATTCATATGCTTTGGCGATCAAATTCCTAATTTATGTACTACACATACGAAAGCATAGATAAATAATAATAATAATTTGTATACTTTTTATTATGAGTTAATGAATTTATTTTTAGGTTTCAAGTTATACTAATTACATTTTCTAAAAATCAAAAGAGAAAAATAAAAGTAAAAAGTCATTTGTATACTTTTTATTATGAGTTAATGAATTTATTTTTAGGTTTCAAGTTATACTAATTATATTTTCTAAAAATCGAAAGACAAAAATAAAAGTAATAAGTCAGGTCTCACCCAGGTCGCTGGATTCAAAGCCCAGAGTGCTAACCACTAGACCATAAAAGCAATTGCGAGACTAAAGTTATTAACAAAAAAATTAGATTTGTAACTCAAAAACAAAAAACTTCGCCACTGGTCAGCGTTTGAAATGGTCAAACTATTTGCGGAAGGGTAAATCCGACTTTCTAACATGAACAAAAGAACAAGCGGCTTATCAGATTAGCTTGCTTGAGAACCGAAAAGGGATACGAAATTAACTAATTAATAATAACTAACTAATAATCAAATTATCATGAATATGTTTTTGTGTCGATTTGAATATATTTATGTGTTAATTTTCATATTAGAAAATTAAATCTTCATCTTGTAAGTTTAAAATACATTTTCAGCTTGATTTGTGCCTCCATAATTTTTTTTTCTAAAATATTTCCTAAACCAAAAAAGAAATGTCTGAAATTGATTCAATTATATATTTAAAAATGATTTAGAATAAGATTTTTTTTAGCTTTCTAATTAATTTCTTCCATGGCTCTAGTTTTGGGTCCAATCCAACCACATATGGATAAGGCCAAAAAAAAAAAAATAAAAATGAAGCAGCCCAGTGTGAGAGGACACGTGGCTAGACGTGGTACCTCCATGCTCTTAAACGGACGATGTAAATACGCCGCCATTTTCCGACGGAGGGCACGAGTAGTCTGGTCAAACCCCCATGCATTGACCCAAGAATTTACATTTTTTCAACGGTCAAACTTAGCTTTTGGCTTCTGAGAAGAAGCATGGAGAAAGGAACACAACACCTTAATGCAAACTTCACACCAAAGTCACCATTTCATTTCTTTCTTCTCTTAATATATCATTCATTACTTCTTCCTCTGCTTCTTTTTCTGACCTTAAATAATACTACAACTTCTATAAATTCTCAATATACCTTCTCTTTCTCAATTCAGTTGGCCATGACCTCTTCTTCTTCCTCTTTTACTAATCTGCTTTCTAGTAGTATTAACAAAGACATGGACAATATAAGCTGGGGACTTTATGACCATGGAACTGATACAGTTGGTATTGAAATCCCAAAGTTCATGTCATTTTCTCCTTCTACTTTACCTCTTTCTCCTCCTGCTGTTTCTCCTTCTACTTACTTTGCAGTTCCTCCTGGTTTAAGCCCAACTGAATTCTTGGAGTCTCCTGCACTTTTTTCTACCTCTAATGTAAGCTGACTCGTATTTCTTTTCTGGGTTTTGTTGTGGTACTAAATGGGTTGATTTCTTATTATTATTGTTATGCCATGTTTTCTCAGGTTCTTCCATCTCCAACCACTGAGGCTTTTGCTGGTCAAATCTTCAGCTGGAGGAGTAGTTCCAGTCATAATCAGCATGGTGATAGCGGGGAACAGAAAATTTTCTCCGATTTTTCTTTCCAAACCCAAACAAAGCCTCCTTCTGCATCATCATCACCATCCACTTTCTTTCAATCTTCTTCAACCCCGGTATGATTCAGTAAACTAATATCTCTCTGTTCTGACTTGCTTGTGATAATTTAATCCTGCTGTTTAATTGAAGTTAACAAGCAATAAAGGAATTGTAGAATATAAGCCATTGTATGTCAACTAGAAATGAAGTCCACCACTTCTCTTGGGGAATAGGGACAAATCTTTGTTTGTTTCTTATTTGTCTTGTTGGCCTGGGCATACAAAATTGTTTGGTATCCAAAATGTTTGACAAAACAGAAGGAGACAAGTTTCAATTTCTTTAACAGATTGAAAAACCTGTTACATATAGAGTATATGAACAACAATATCTTATATTCGTTATCCATGCAATTGCTTTATCATCACTTCAGGAACAGTCAATGAAAAGGCAACGAGAATCATGGAACTTCAACCAACCCACAACCACAAAGCAAACAGATTTCTCATCAGATAAAGCAAGAGTAGCAAAACCAGAATTTATACCAATGGAGAGTTTCTCTTCAGAAATGGCTCCACTCCAATCAAGCATGCAAACTCATGCTGCTGCTGCTCCTCCTCAACCAAGTTACAATCACTATAACCAAGCAGCTCCATATATGAGAGATCAAAGAAGGTGTGACGATGGATACAATTGGAGGAAGTATGGACAGAAACAGGTAAAAGGAAGTGAGAATCCACGTAGTTATTACAAGTGCACATTTCCTAATTGCCCAACAAAGAAAAAGGTCGAACGATCTTTGGATGGACATATTACTGAGATAGTCTATAAAGGAAGTCACAACCATCCTAAGCCTCAGAATACGAGATCATCCACTCAATCAATACAAGCGAATGCCTCAGAAATCTCAGACCAATCTGTTGCTGCAACTGACAGTGTTGCGATGCAGGAGGATTCTTCATTTTCGATTGGAGATGATGAGTTTGATCAGAGTTCACCGATAAGTAATTCAGGAGGAGATGAAGATGCAACCGATCTTGAAGCCAAGAGAATGTAAGCTTAGAAACACGTGTGTTTATGGTTTTTTTTTTTTTTCTAAACTTGTGTTATTGTAGTTGGATAAGTTGGTTTGATAATATTGTTCTGACGCCTCTTGCAGCAAGGCACTGAATGAAAATAAGGGTATTTTGGCTGGTGGGAGCAGGACTGTTAGAGAACCTAGAATTGTGGTTCAGACAAGAAGTGATATTGACATACTTGATGATGGATATAGATGGAGGAAATATGGACAAAAAGTAGTTAAGGGAAATCCTAATCCTAGGTAAAATCAATGATCATATTACTTGGTTTTTCTTGTTCCTCTGAAAAATTTTCTTAAATTCCTGGAGTTGTTCTTTCATCTGCAGGAGCTACTACAAGTGTACATCTGTTGGGTGTTCTGTGCGGAAATACGTGGAACGAGCATCCCATGATACAGGGGCGGTGATCAACACGTATGAAGGGAAACACAACCATGATGTTCCGGCTGCTCGTGGCAGCGGCTATGCATCCAATAGACCTCCATCCAATGCCAACACCAGCAGTATGCCTGTCCCTTTAAGGCCTTCTGTCACAACCAATTCAAGTTACACCAACTCTCTTAACACCACAAGGCTATCAGCATCAGCAAGTCAAGCACAGTTCACCATTGAAATGTTGCAGAATACAGGGAGCATTGGATTCTCAGGTTTCGGAAAGCCCACAGGACCATACATGAATCAAACACAATACACAGAAGATGTGTTCTCCGTAGCCAAGGAAGAACCGAAGGACTCCTTCCTTGACTCTTTCCCATGTTGAAACAATCAACTAGCTCCAGAAGCAGTTACAAGAACATCATTCGATTACATATGCTTGTAATAGTGTAACATACATATATAGATAGATGTAGCTGCAATTTTTTCATTTGTTTTGAGGCCCATTTAAGCTTCTATAGACTAGGCCTCAACTTTCCTTGTATACAACAATAATTCAGTAGACTTAGATGTTCATTTTTCTGAGCAGTCTCATTTGACTCAATTCAGTTTAGTTTTCATCTGCAGTTAAATATTTTTAATCCTCTATTCCATTGTCATCTCTATCTTTTTGACTAGCAAGAGCACATCAAAGAAAAGAAAAGGAGCAACTACAGATGGCTGGTCAAACCCTCTGCTTTTGCCTGATATAATAAAGCATGAAAGCATGAAAATAAATAGACACAAAAGAAAGGTGTGTTCTTTACATCACTCTATATTCGAACAACATGTGTATTTACTTTGCATTGGATACTTATTTAACCAATTAACAATCAACAAATAAAGAATGGCACCGACACACCAAAACAAGCCTAAATTATATGTAAGATTGAGTAGACAACTTGTATCCTGAAATAAGAGCTGACAATGCCAACACGAAGAATGCGAAAAATGTCATACTAATGGCTGCTGCTGAGGAGTCTGTGAATATGTTGTCTGCCCCTTCTCGCATCCTGTTCGTCAAGGGAACTGCTGTTGAAGCTGCAGAGATCAATAGGTAGGACACAATCTGCAATTCAACATGAACAACAATAAATAACAAAGTGACAAAAAGAAAAAGGGTTAATTACAATCTGGTAACACAAGTCATCCATGCTAGTCCACTAATGCAGATAGTTAAGCTGACAAAAACTTGCCCATGTTCCTGTTCCATCTTTTTGACGGTTTGAACAGAATACTACTTCAATAATCACAAGCAGACTAACCGAGTATTCTAGAAGGAGAAGAAAATGGAAAGAGGAGCTGATTCCCAAGCCAATCCAGAAAATTTTCCCCTTGTATGTTTATCATGGGAAACATCATTCTAGAATGTGTTGAATTATAGTTCCATAGGAGCTGAAAAACTCTCCATTACATCAATCAAGGAATCCCTGATTTCAGGCACCCTAAACACACACCACCACATGAAAAACGTTTCCATGACCTCATGCATATTTACAAGTTTACATTTTTTCTATGTATAAACCCAAGTGTTTGTTCAATATGTAGGCAATTTGCAAGCATACGTAGGCTAAATTCTCATAAGAAGAGTCTAAGGGAGCATTAAAACAAGATTGGATTGCTTCTCACGTGTTCGCTGTATTAAATGGAGACAAATATCAAGTGTTTGCTCCCTCCCACTTGCACACTGCCTGTCCCGTTCATCATGGGACAAGCTAATGGACTTTTTCAATTACGAAAATACCCTTTCATAGTCTATAAAATTAATTAATATTAATAAACTAAATATTTATTATACATTTTGTATTTAATCAAAGGGATGTAGGATACTTGACATTTAAAGGCCAATCAATAGGAGGTTGAAGAACATATACAACGAAACAGAAACAGAAAATAAAAACAAGAAGAAAATAGAAAAGCACTAACCTGATCTCCAAAGAAGTCCACCATGGCAGAAGTCCGTCGCTCAAGTATAACTTTTCCAGTGGAAAGCTCATGCACCTGTCGCAATACTTGCGGTACCGTGTACAAAGTCGAAAGTGTTGATATTCCCAATAAATACCTATTACCATCAGACAAACACCACATTCAATCCCAGCTATCTAAAGCTTATAATTTTTTTTTTAAAAAAAAACTCAGATACATGCCCATAAAAATTTCATATCAATCGAGTTTAAAACCTTTCCACATCGATCTAATTACACACTCTCGAAATGCTGCAATATGTGAATTATAAATCAAAATTATTTCGATTTGGTATGTTTAGATAAATTTATTTTTATAAAAATTAATTTGCCATTTGTCGACATTAAAATTAGATTTGATATTAAGAACATATTTTGGGTGAATTTAGTACATTCAAAGAAAATTTTTTTTAGGTCATTCGGGATCGCAGATTATTGGAATTAAACAAAACTAGAAATCATCACACATTGGAGGTACCTGTACTCTTCATATTTGTCAAAATTTTTCCAATCGCCATGTTTATTACTGGCCATGATAAGAAAAGCGAGCAAAGAGAACAACAGACCCAATCCTCTCAGTCCCAATGACCCTCTCTGCAGAATTTCCTCCCTCCTCCATCGCCTTCTTATCACCCCTACACTGCTTCCCCCCCTCGCCTCGGCGTCACCACTCCGTGTCGGAAGTTCAGCGGCAGGCGCCGGCGACTCCGATTGTTTATTCGGCACTGTATCGTCGGAATTGGACATGTTTTCGTGAAAGTATATGCGAAAGAACAAAATGTTTGAGAAATTTTATGGTGTTTTAATTAGGACAACACCCAGAAAAGAAAGGGAAGTTTTATTAGTTTTGGCTTAGGAATGGGACAGTGCTGGTTCAACAAGTCTTCACATTTGACGTGTCGCGATTTTATTTGCTGGTTGTATGGAATACGGGGGAGATAGTTGAATCTGATAACTGCTCGCTGATAAGGTCGAAGGTTGCATGTTATAACTAACTTCGGTTGATGCGTTCCCAGGCGGGCAGTGCCGAACAGATGTAGCTGGCTGGCGGTAGACACGGCCAAAAGTGGAGGAGTGTGAGTAGGACCCACCACAGAAGCTTCCATAATTTTCCTTCGATAGAAATGATGATGAAGAGTGACCACATTTGCCGAATGTGAGTATAATTTTATTTTATTTCATTTCTGGTAATGATTTCACATATAATAATTTGTTTACCCAAAATATATTCCATTTATGCTTTTACCAAAATATTAAAAGTATATAATATACTCTTTATAAAAAAAGTACGTGAATAATAAATAAAAAAAATACATGTTATCGCTCAATACCAAAATGGCATAGTATATTTTCAACAATTGAGTTCATCAATTATTATTTATATTATTTGATTGTTTTTAATGAAAGTAGTAAAAAAAAATTATTAATACTCTGTTAAAGAGAGAAGCAGAAATAAACCAAATTATGATGTTAAGAGAACTCCATCTTCTTTGGCTTTCAATTAAATTCGTGGATGGTATTGACTTGGCACAAGAGAGCGTTAAAAGTTAGAAGATAGCCATTGACGAATTCTTTTGAGCAATTATTGGTAGACTGAGTTAAGCAAATGCTATAGAAATGGATATAAACTTTTTTTTTCTCAATCACAAAAGGTCCAACCAAAGTGAAAAGCTAAAGGAGAGATGAACTTTGATCCAGAAAAATTATGCATTATTAATTTTTTTAAAAAAAGGTCAATTTCTAACTAAAAATGGCTAAAGAGGGAGAACACGAGAACATGAGAGAAGCTTCCAATAATTAATTGAATGCTTACTTTGCGAATTAGTAATACTAATAGCAACAGTTCTTATCTTTCTTTAATGAATAGGAAGAATTATGTGAGTATAAGTAGAGCGATGATTTTTTATTCAGTCTAAAATTTTGATTTTAATTTATTTTTTTAAAAAAAATTTCAGATTTGATTCAAATTTGAAAAAGATAAAAAAAAAAATAATCAAAATTTGAATCGATTCAAAATTTTAATATCAAAGTTAATTTAATCGAATTGATTTGATTTTAATCTGATTCAAAATAATTCAAATGTGATATCGATATAAATTATTAAAAATATATTTACAAATTAAAACAAAATGATTTGCCTTAAAATTCAAAGACATCCCAAAATGGTTTCAACACAACAACGTAATAATGCAATCTCAACCCATAAAAAAAATCCAATTTGAAATTAATTATTCTTAAATCTGTTTGATTCAACTATTTTTTATTAATAAATAATACTAATTATATAACATACCATACATTAGGAATTTTTTTTTGTAAATGTTAAATCATCATGTGAGAGGTCTTATTTAGCGGCTACAATTTTTTTTATTAATTATTTATTCTAAAAAAAATCATTTAAGGGGAAGTAAATCTTCTTACATTTGTATGTTTAATCTAAGAGATTATAAAAAGACAAAATCAAATTCATTTTTCATTAATGTTTTAAAAATCAATCAAAGACTAAACCGATTAGCTAGGCAAAGCTCAATTCAATGGGTTTTTTTTTTAAAATTTGTAAATATATAAATATAAGATAATGAAAAAATATCTTTAACATTTAAATTTAGTAAAATTTTGCAATTTGTAGAAAATTTTAATTTTTTCTACGAAACGATATATGTTCAGATTAAATTGGTTTGATGTGATTTTAAATTTTAATTAATTTTTTTATTTTAAATTAATTTTTTAATTGATCGATTTTTAGCTTATAATCAAATTGAACTATTTTTTAATTCTTAATTTTATCAATCTAACTGGTTGAGTCAATTTAATTCTAAAAACACTAGTTTTCATAAACTCATATAATTCTATCTTTAAATGCATCAAATTAATAATTTAATTCACATCGTTGGAACATTGAGTAAAATTATTATATTAACTGGTGAAAGAAACTTTCTTACAATTACTGTTAAAAATTTAGAGTCTCTGTGAACTTGGAGACACTACTAATAATTATATAACCCAACCCATATTGAATAAAGTGTTTGCAGTTGAATATTGTGGCGTTTTCTCCATCACATCGTTAAGTGTTGAAACTTTTTGTGAGGTTTTATCTCTATCATTGACATTGTCACACAAATCCCTTGCATCAACCCACTAATTGGAAGTATATCCTTTCACAGTTAGTGTAGTTTGTAAGACTCATGACAAGTGTCTGACCCAGGATTTAGATTTTGAAAAACGAAGATACAATGAATTTATTATTTCAACTGGTTGCGGTTGGATATTGCAACAATAGTATAAAAAATATATATATATATATATATATTATTAATTTTCATCTCAAAATTAATTTAAATTATTATTTATTAAATAATTATGTACAATATAAGCATCCTCAGCCAGTGACTCAAAGAACTTGGCATGCTCACAAATGGGCCATGACAAAAAAAAAAAAAACAAAAAAGGGGAGTATGTGGATTGCCTTACAAGTGTGAGAAGGTGTCTAAGGATACAAGAAGGACATGGTCTCTTAATTTTAAGTGTAAAGAAAAGCTCCTCACATCTCTATCTTACTTGGCGTGCTTCCAACAATGAATGAATTGTGCAAGTTACATGCAAAACTGGGTTGTTTCATTCTAAATTATGTACCATACAGAAGGATATGTGAATAAATTGTGAAACGGAAAACATTTTATGAAAAATGATATTTTATAAAATATAAATAAAAATAATTTTAAAAAAATATAAAAATTTTAAAATATAAAAACATGTCTGAACCGCATAAATGTTACTTAACTGGAATTTCATGTAATGTAAGGTAACACAATAGTAATTTTCACAATAAATGCTTTTGATGGTGAATCTCATCATTAGTTCTTGCAATCTCAAAGCACAATAAGATTATTGCATAATTGTAGAGCATGCAGTGAACCCTTTTTCTAATTTAACAATATGACAAGTGTTTGCCATCCCACATTTCAATAGATGATTCTCTTCAATATATTGGACTTTCTTCAATCCTATAATAATAATAATATAAAAACAATAATGATACAAGTAGCTCAAAATGCTTCTTACCAAATACCCCAACGGTTCCAAGCAAACAAAGAACCAAAAGTTCAACTCAATCGGTTGCAACTTCTTTTCTTTTAAACATTATACCCTAATGGTATCTCTATTAATATCATTACCACATAGAAGTTAATTGCTTATTTTGTTAATGTTAAAAAGAAAATGTTACATTAAAACTATTTCTTATCTCATTCCATCCCATTCAAACTGATAATTAAAATTGGATCGATTCATCTAAAGTGATCAATCGAGATATATTTTGAATCTGTCTTTTATTCGAGTTACTTTAGTTGTGGATTGAGTCACTTTTAATTTATTTTTAAATAAAAATATTATTTTAAATAAATTTTAATTATTGAATCAAATTGCCCTATAAATCAAATTGAAATTTGGTCAATTCAAATTAACCGACACGTTAAATCAACCGTAAATCAAATTAATTTTTAACTATATTATTTTGAATCGAGTTCAGATCAGGTTAAAAATTACCACATTCAGCCCCATCGAATGATACTCATGTACTTTTTAATCCTACTCGGCCTAGAACTTACAATACCATATTAATTCAAACATTTTAGGATGATTATACAAAAAATACGTAAGCTAGTTTATTATTGCAATTGAATCCTAAAAGTTCAATAATCACTAAAATCATAGAATAAAAAAAGTATGGAATTCCAAATTAACAACTTACAAAAAAAGAATTGTTTTGAGTATTTTCAGCAAACAACAATTTAAAATGTTTAACAATTTTCCCTTTGTTATTTGACTTTTACTTAATTTCAAGTTGAATGTTTTTATGATTTAATGAATTTTAAATAATTAGTTATTGGCTCACAGAAAATTCTACACATATAAAATGAACTTCAACTTACACGTTTGTTTAACATTTTAATTAAGTTACTAAATTTCCAACTTAAAATTGGTAAAAATTTGAGTTCAAAATAATTGAAAAAATTAATTAAAATAAATATTTTTATTCTGTTTTAATAAGAGTTGTTTCCTAATAATAGTCCAAAAAAAAATCCTTATTTTTGTAATCAATTTTTCCATTTAAATTTGGCAAATTTGTGATGCGTTTGAAATGTTGAACAAATTTCAAAATTAACTGTGTGAAGAATTGTACTTAAAAAATAATTTATAATTTAAATTTATTAAATCTTAATATTTTGAGTTGAAATTGAGTAAAAATCAGATAAAAAAGTACAAAGAGAAAATTGTCAAATACTTTCATTTGATTTTATAGGAAAATTCATGGAAAAGGTTTGATTATGTTAATTTGAATTTTCGTTTTTTACTACAATTTAATGAATTATTAACTTTAGGATTTAATTGTAAATAATAAATTAACTTTAGAGTTTTTAGTATAATCAACTTCTAAGGATTGGATTGATATGAATATTCAAAAGCTCAAAGTCAATATAGTATTGCCTAAACAAAGAAAAATTATTTACTGATCATGAAACATTTAAAAATAATGTTCTTTCTATATATAAATACATGAATCCATAACAAATATGGAAAGTAAATCTCACATATTTGTGATAAATTATATAAAGGATGCGTGTCCATATTGTTTCATGGATTCAAATTAATGTATATTAATATTAAATTTATATTAATATTAAATTGCATTTACATTTAGTTATTAATTGCATATATATTGGTATTAAACTCTCTCTCTCTCTCTCTCTCTCTCTCTCTATATATATATATATATATATACATACACACACACACACACATACATGTATATTGATGCTTACATATACATTAATATTAAACTAAATATACACTGAAATTATGTACATTAGTCATTAACTATATGTACATTATTTTTAAAGTTAGGTTCATAATACAACATAAACTTGAATCCAAGATCTACAAATTGTATTTGTGAGATAGAAAATACTATTTTAAAATATTTTAGAATTATTGTATAATTTATTCTAAATAAATTATGTGGCCTCAACCCCATTCGCTCTTATCGTGTGATAATTGAATAAAGTTAAGTATTATATTAATTAAAATTTAAAATAATTTTTTTAAAATTTAATTTTTTTAATTTTTCATCTTCTCAAATTTAGTTAATTGATAAAAAAAATACATAACTTTGAAATTAATTTTTTTATTATTAAATTGGAAAATTTGTAATTTCTTTGAAATTTTGAACAACTTTCTAAATTAAAGTTTATTTTATATATATATATATATATATATATATAACTTTTCACTTAAAAAAATTAAATAATTTAAATTTATTAAATCTTAATTTTTGAGTTGAAATTCAGTAAAAGCCAGATAACAAGCTACAATCAAAGAGAAGATTATTAAAATATTTTCATTTGATGTTTAAGGAAAAAATTCATAAGAAAGGTTTGATTATAAGTTGTTAATTTAAAATTATTAATTCTTTTACTATGATTTAATGAATTATTAAACTTTGAGGTTGCAAGAATAGATTAACTTTAGACTTTTAATATAATCAACTTAAAAGAATTAGATTGATAGAGTTCAAACTAGCCTGGCCTAAGGAAATTGTGTGTGGCCTGAGCTCCATCTGTTCCATCTACTTCGGTTAGTCAGGAAACTGAGTTGAGTATTATAATAATCACTCGCAAATTCACCCTATCTATTTTACGATTATAGTAATAAAATTTATATTATTTTAATTAATTAATTATTATTTTATAAAATTATTATTAAATAACACAAAAATGATAAAATAAAAATTTTCAAAATTTGTAAGTTTATATTGAGATAGTTATAATATTGATTTATATGTTTAATCTTATATAGTACAATAAGAGATAATTTATAAAATTTGAATAATATAATTTCTAATAATAAAATTAAATAAATAATATTAAGTATTTTTATAATTAAAAATTTAATAGATAATTACAAACTATAGATATGTATGTGAGGGAGTTATAATAAAAGATTGTCTATTAATTCATACTTTTAATTTTGTGTGATATAATTTTAAAAGAAAATTTATTAAATTTGAATGAATTAAATACTAACAATCTATTACACTGCAATTATCCTTATATACTCAAAATTTTGAATAATCAATAAAATTAATTTAAATCTTGACTTTTTATTTAAAATTTTACTTTATAGATTTATTGTTTAAAATTTTTATTTTTTTAGATTTTTCTAATTTGTTGTTCACAAATTTTTTCTATATGATCTTAGTTTCTTATCTAAAGTTTTTCACTTTAAATTTTTACTTTCTTAGTTAGAAAGTTTTATATATGATAGTTAATTTTTTAATTTTCTATTTAAGAATTTTTAATATGATATTTTTATGTAACATAATGTAAAATAATGATACGTGATTATTTTATATACAATTATTTGATAAATAAAAAATAATTTAAAACTTGATTAAGTTTAATTTATTTGTTTTTATTTTAGATTCAAATTTAAGTTCAAAATTATTCAAATTTAATTTATTAATTTTTTTATTAAGTATAAGTTTATTTATGAGTTTAGTTGATCAATAAAAATTATATAATTTTAAAAATAATTTTTTCTTATTTTTATCTCATAATATGTATTAATTTTAATTTTTATATTTAAATTTATTCTCTACTTAATAATACTTATTATATAATTATTTTATACAAACAAAATAAAATGTTATTTGAAAATTTTTTTATAACAAACATTTATATTAAAATCAATCTCAAATTGTTCACTAGCATTAATTGAGATTGTTTATATATATATATATATATATATATATATATATATATATATATATATATGTGTGTGTGTGTGTGTGTGTGTGTGTTTGTATTAACTCTAAATCTATATTTGAGTTTTATTTATTTAGTTGACAAATGAGCTTGAACGAATTTCTAATAAATCAAATTTAAATCAATTTTGAGTAGATTAAATCATTTTAAAGTCAAATTTCTATTCCAAAATTCATTGTTTTAATATTTATATTTTAGATTATAATTATATTATTTTTATTATATATGACAAAAGGATAGCTCCCACATAAAAAATTAGACTTTGAGCAGCATTTTTAAGACTAATCAAATTAATTTATTGTATCAATAAAATTAGAAATTAATTGTAACTTAATTTGGTTAAGAATAAAAAATTTATTAATTAAAAACTAATTAAATTAATTAATATTAAAAAATTAATTAAAATTAATGAATTAAATTAAAATTACTCAATATAAAAATACGTCAAAAATTTAAAATTTAAAACTATATCATAATAAAAAAAATATTTAAAATTTAAAATTACATCATTTTGTAAAAATTTAAAAATTTTTGAAAATTATACTTTTTTAATACATTTTGAAATTCGAAATTTTTTATTATTTCATTATCTTATATTATAAAATTTAAAATATTTTTTAAAATAATATTTTATTAAACTAAATGAGGCAAGTGGATCGAATTGAGAGTAATGGGCCTATCATACTAATTTAGGAATCGGTCTGGTTTAAAAACAATGCCTTTTTAAGTTCGACTCATTGCCAAGACTCAAAAATCCTAACAGAGCAAAAAACTTAAAATGGGAAGGCTCTCTCTCTTGTCCTTTCTATATCTACTTTTCCTCTTTGTAGCCTTCTCCGCTTTGACATCTCCAAAACGACAAGTCATTGCACTGCCTCTCTCCACCAGTTCACGGTGGATAGTCGACGAGAACGGGCAAAGAGTGAAGCTAGCATGCGTGAACTGGGTGTCGCATCTCGAGGCAGTGGTGACTGAAGGGCTGAGCAAGCAACCCATGGACATGATAGCCAAAAAGATTGCGTCTATGGGATTCAACTGTGTTAGACTCACCTGGCCACTTTACTTGGTCACCAATGAAACCTATGCTTCTCTTACTGTCAGACAATCATTCCAAGGTCTTGGCCTGCTTGAATCCATTTCTGGTATCCAGGCTAACAACCCCTCCATCATTGATCTTTCCCTCATCAAGGCTTACCAGGTACTAATCTGTCATCAAATAATCAGTCTAAAGATAATTATTGATGATATTGATTTGTGATTTTTTATCACCTAAACTTGAAGACTAAGAGAATTTGACCCATTGGAAATTTTTAAAGAATAGTGGGTGTTATT
>CATIWR010705894.1:0-51551 GCA_949677035.1 Omphalea diandra | reverse complement strand
CTAGAGTAATCATCAATGAATAATAGAAAGTATTTGCTATTATTCAAGGATGGAACACTCATAGGTCCACACACATCAGAGTGCACCAGCTGCAATTTCTCAGTGGCTCTCCAGTTGCTGCTTGAGAATGGCAGCTTACTTTGCTTCCCAAATTGGCAAGCTTCACAAACACTCTCTCCTTCTACAATTACAAGTAACACATCAACCAAATTCTTTTGATGTAACAAATTTAAATTCTCATAATTGAAGTGCCTTAACCTCTTATGCTAAAGAATTGAGTTATTCACCACAGTTGAGTATGCATGCAAAGTGTTTTGTGTTACATCCAATGGAAACATCCAATGGAAAAAGTCTATCTTTCATATCTACTGTTATCATTTCATTTTCATTTGGATCATAAATGATGCATTTTTTCTTTTTGAAATGCAATTCATAATCTTTTTCAAGTAATTGGCCAACACTAAGCAAGTTTAAACTGATTTTAGGCATAAATAACACCTCTGAAATGGATTTTGTACCTGATGGAGTGTTGAACACAACAGTTCCTTTGCCTTTGACCTTGACCCAAGCTCCATTGCCAACCTTTACTCTTGACTTGAAAGACTTATCAAGGATCTTGAAGTTATCCTCATTAAATGTCACGTGGCTTGAGCAACCACTATCAACAAGCTAAGTGTTCATTTCAGTCTTGGCAACATGGAGAGTTGCTGTAAACAGCCTCTCAATTAGAGCTTCTTGATCTTCAGCTATTTGTGCTTGCTGAGTAGGTTGTGTTTGCTTGTTCTTGCATACCTTGGCCATGTGTCCAAACTGATTGTAAGCTCTACATTGAATGTCAGGCCTGAACCAACAATATTTCTCAGCATGTGTCTTCTTCTTACAGTGTTTGCAAGGTGGATACTTGCCTTTCTTTCCACCTTTTTCATCTCCACTTCTTTTATCTTTCCCTTTTTGCTCTTTTGAGTGCTTCTTGCCTCCACTTGACTGACTTCCTTCAACTTGCTTTGCCAGAAATACTCCTTCAATTGTCTCTCCCTGCCTTAAGCTGAATCTCTGCTCTACGGCATGGAAGGCATTCATCACTTCAGTTAAAGTTGTGGTGGACAGGTCTTTAGTGTCTTCCAGTGAAGATATCTTTGGCTCAAATGTTGCTGGAACACTCACAAGAGCCTTGCTCACTATCCTATTGTCTGGCAACTCCTCTCCAAGAAGTCTCAGTTGGTTAACTACTTTTATCAACCTGTCACTATACTCCTTGAGTGCTTCAGAGTCTCCCGTTTTGAGAGTTTCAAATTCTCTCCATAAATTCAAGACTTGAATTTGTTTGGTTCTAACACTACCTTGGAACTCCTCCTTAAGCTGATTCCAGGCTTGTTTTGCTATCTCAATATTCATGATTCTAGTGAAAATAGAATCTGAAACAGAGGAATGAATTGCAGCTAAGGCCTTGTATTTCTTAGCACATTCCTCACTATGCTGGTGTAGTTGTGCTATGTTGGGATTGGCTCCTAATGGTGTTGGTTCTCTACCCGATTCCACAACATCCCAAAGGTCAAATGCCCTTAGGTATGCTTTCATTTTCACAGCCCAGACCTGGTAATTTTCACCATTGAAGCTAGGTGGTGTTGGGGTTAAGAATCCCTTTGAAGCCATCAACACACTCTCAAGATGTTTAGGTCTTTTTGTGGGGTTTAAGCTTACTTGTTTTCTCTCTTTTCAGCCCTTAAAGATCTATAAGAGCTCTGATACCATGTTCGTTTTCACATTGAATTCAAAACTTCAAGTGCTGGAACAAAGGTTTTTTTAGAGAAAAATTAGAACATGAACTTAGTTCCTTTTCATTCATGCATATTTTAATACAAAAACTAGTTCATATAGCTGATACAAACAAGTTGAATGTTGTTTTATACCTCATTGCCTTCACAAATACACTAACACCATGTTGTCAACAAAGACATGGTTATAGGGTCTGCTTTTTACCAAAAAGCTGCTAACAATTCTCTTCAAAAATATTTTCTTAAAGTTTTCTAGAAGAATGTCAATGACCAACATCAACGACCCAAGCAATGCAAGCCTCAGTGAATTGAAACACTTGTTTCACTTGACAATATTGGAAATAAAAGTTCGAGATACCAATATGTTACCAAAACACATGTTCTACAATAAGTTGGAAAGATATAAGATTGTCATTGGAAAGGAGATATCCTGGTGGTACAGAATCCAAACCTCAAGATCATTGAAGCTTCAGCTCAATAGAGGCATTCATCAGGAGCAATGGTTTAAAATGTTGCTGAACGAAACAGAATATCTATCTCTAGATGAGGTGAAGGGGATCCAGAGCATAGTGTATGACCTAGATGGGGAAGGCTTTCCACAATTAAAGCATCTCCAGATCAAAGATGGCCATGACATTCAGTATGTCATTGACTCAACAAAGCGGGTTCCTTTTATTGCCTTTCCCATCCTAGAGTCTTTGTTTCTAAAGAATATGATAAACCTGGTGAAGATTTGCCATGGTCAGCTCACAGTAGGGTCTCACCAAATTAAGAATCTTAATAGTGAACTATTGTAATAGACTGAAGAATCTCTTCTCATTCTCCATGGTTCATAGCCTTTACCAGCTTCAAGAAATGCAAATATCGAATTGCAGGAACTTGGAAGAGATTTTTGTTGGTGAAAGCAGAGTTGAAGATAAGGAAATTGATGTGGTTGAGTTCACTCAATTGCGCTCCATGCTTTTAGATGACCTACCACTGTTGAAAAGCTTTGTTCTAAAGTGAAGGGGCAAGTCCAATTGAGAAATGATAGAGGTTTGAAGGAGATTGTGACAGAGGTTGAGCTTGATACTCCATTATCACTTTTCAATGAAATGGTATGTTGATCAATAACACTATTCATATTACTATAGGGAAAAATACAAAACAAGAAAGCCTTGTGTTTTGGCATTTTATCCTTCGAAATTTTGATATCAACATCAACTTGGGAATTTAAGAGATGTTCATAATCCAAAACAAACATCAAAATTTAAGTAAAATTAGGGAACCTTAGCTGATATGAACAGTAAGTATTTACAAAAGCATGGGAATCCTGTTTGAGACGGCCAAGAAATTTGTTTTCCATTCCTACCAATAATTTGATGTTACATAAAATCTCTAAAATCCTTTTATCTTTTCTCAATTTAAAATTAAGAGCTGTTTGTAATCCGAAGCACTTCATCTGCTGGTTATCTTCCCCAACATGGAGAACCTGATTGTGGTATCTTGCCAGAATTTGAAGTATTTATGTACATCCTCTTTTCTTAACAGCCTTTTGCAACTCAAGAAACTTGTGGTGACTTATTGTAATTCCATTGAAAGGATAGTACTCTCAGAAAGGTTTGCAGAAGAACGAATAAGAAATAAACTTTTCCCAAATCTAAAGGCCATATATCTCAATCATCTCCCAAATCTCACTAGATTCAGCGATGGGTGTTTAATTGAATTTCACTCTTTGACCGAACTATCAATTCAGAACTGTGCTGAGTTCAAGACTTTTGTCTACGATCGTCTAAAGTTCAGATTTTATGGTCAGCAACAAATCAAAGGAAGTGAACTTAGAGAAAGAAACCGACACCACAATTCTACCTCTCTTTGATGAAAAGGTCATTTATTTTTTTCAAGATCATATTTTCTTTGTTTTAGGATTAGAATTTTTCTTATCTATGAAGTTCAATTTTCACATTATTAATATTGAGTAGCTTTGCAGGTTGCATTTCCTGAATTGAAGAAAATGGAAATTGTGGGTATAAAAAACTTGAGAAGGATATGGCACGGTCAGCTCATTGCAGGTTCCTTCTGCAAGCTAAAATCAATTAAGATCAAACATTGTAAAGAGTTACGGACTCTTTTTCCATCTAATGACTTGGGAAGATTTCAGAGATTAGAGGAGTTAGATTTAGCTGGCTGCCATTCTCTACAAGAGATATATCAGCTCGAGGGCTTCAATGCTGAAAAAACGAGTTCTGTACTGGCATTTGCTTTGAGATATTTGTCTATATCTGGTCTCAAGGGATTGAAACATATATGGAGTAAAGATCCACAAGGAATTTTCACATTCCAAAATCTGGTTTCAGTATGGATTCGGAACTGTCTGGTTCTTCAAGATATCTTTCCTGCATCCATAGTGAAAGATCTGTTGCAACTTGAAAGCATTAACTTGAAGTCTTGTGGGGTAGAGGATATTATTGCAAAGGAAGAAGGTGCAGAAACATCCCCTTATTTTGTGTTCCCTCAACTACTCGAGTTTCGTGTTAAATCTCTGCCAAAGATCAAGAGTTTTTATCCTGGGATTTATAGCTTGGAATTCCCAAAGTTGAATTTTCTGGAGGTGCGACAATGTGGAAAACTACTGGAATCTTTTGCGGATTTTTTAAGTTTCCAAGGAAAACATGGAAAGGGCCAAAACGACATGCCAATTCAACAATGCTTGCTCCTGGTGAATAAGGTACTCCTTTGACTTCCATTCAGAGTGGCTTAAATATTTCAGCATTAAGAATTTGATCATATTAAACTATGTATACAGTTTTGAGGAGACATTGTCCCTCTAACGTTAAGGGCTTTTGTCATTTTGAATGGTTTTCACTGAAGCAATAAATCTGAATCTAACCAGTTTCAGTCTTGCTTTTGTTTTATAGGTTTTCCCTGCTTTGGAGCACTTGTATTTGGATGATCAGATCGCTTAGGCAACAGTGCAGTGTGGCTTGCCAACAGGGTTGTTTTGCAAAGCAAAATATGTTTGCTTGTACTACATTCGACACAATTTGACTCTATCTGGGTTCCTTCAAAGATTTCCAAATCTGGAAGATCTATTTGTGGAGAATTCGTATGTCAAAGAGTTATTCCAGTGTGAAGGACTTGGTGGTGGTGATAAAGAATATGATGGCAGTGGCACTGCACTACCACGCATAAGAAACTTGACTCTGGATCACCTTTGTAGTTTGGAGTATATTTGGAAGCAACACCACCAACTGGACCGTGTTCTTCAATATCTGGAGATCATGAGAGTAAAGGATTGTCCTAATTTGGTCAATTTAGCGCCATCATCTGCATCTTTCCAAAATCTTACAACTCTACAAGTCTCTTCTTGCGGCGTATTGAAACATTTGGTAACATTGTCAACAGCCAACACTTTGGCGCAACTTACGGCATTGAATATTGAACAATGCAAGGGGTTAAAAGAAATAGTAGCAGATGAGCCACATGGATCAACAGAAGAGATAGTATTCAGAAAATTGAAAACTTTGGAACTCATCAAGCTGGAAAGCCTCACAAGCTTCTGCTTGAGAAGTTATGCCTTCGAATTCCCACCTTTGGAACAAGTTACTGTCAGAGCGTGCCCCAATATGAGAACTTTCTCTACTGGAGTTTTAAGCACACCAAAACTGCAGTGTGTACAACTGGGATATTTACATTTTGACCATTGGCTTTGGGAGGGCAACCTTAATGCCACCATACAAAAGCTGTATATGGAAATGGTAGGGATCCATCAAACTTTGTAACATAATATTTGAGTAATTCTTGGTTTTTTTTTTCTTTTAACTGGTCCAATACTTTGGTTTTGTAGGATGGATTTGGTGAATTTCCGAAGATTAAACTCTCTAAATTTCCTCAGCTAAAAGAAAAATGGCATAGCCAATTCCCTTTTAGGATGTTAGGCTATTTAAATAAGCTGGTTGTGGACAACTGTGAATTCTTTACTAAAGCGTTATCATCCCATAACCTGTGTCATTCTTGAAATTCTTGAGGGTGCTGATAATAGAAAAATGTGATTCACTAGAAGAGGTATATGATTTGGAAGGCTTGAATGCTGATGCCAGCCAGGATGGGCTGATGCCATGGTTAAATGAGTTTCATTTAATTGATCTTCCACTGTTGAGGAATATATGGAACAAGGATCCTCAAGGAATTTGCAGCTTGAGAAATATATTTACTCTCTCCATGGCTTCAAGCCTAGTGCAACTCCAGTGTCTAGAACTGAAGAGATGTTCTCTTTTAGAGGAAATTATTAGTGAAGATGTAGAAGAGGAAGTGGCATGGGATGATAGGACAATATTTCCTTCATTACACACCATTAGTCTTGAGCATTTGCCTCATTTATTAAATTTTTACTCCGGAAATGGTGTTTTGAAATGTCATTCCTTGAAAAAAATCGAAGTAATAGATTGTCCAAAGATGGAGATATTTGTTTCCACACTTTCAAATAAAAATGATTCAGGCATGATCATTGATGGAAAAAAATGAAACTTGCAAGGGATACTCACCGATTTTCAGTGCAAAGGTCAGTTTTATGAACTTATTTTTTTAAGTGTAATATATATGTGATGTTCTTCAATCTTAACAATAAATTTTGTCTATAGTGTATTTAGCAATAATCTGTGTTAAGCCCAACGGAACAACCCAGATTTTTCTATTAATCCAGAGTGGAATTGATAGGAAATTGTTGTTGATCTGTAAATCACTCACCACTTGGCATGGAAGATAATGTTGCAAGCGACTCCTTAGTCATACCTTTATCTTCCAACTTGGCATTTAATTGATCTATGCATACCTTTTCTAGCAGATGTCATTTTGATTCTTTCTTTTTAACTACTGTCAATGGAATTGCAACCATTTTTTCGTTGAATTTTAGGAATTCATGAAACTAATGTTGGTTTTGTTGCCCTTTTTTCTTAATGGCTGGCTCGTCAGGGGACATTGACTTATATTTCTTCTGACCGTGTGTGTTTTGTTTAGTTTGGTTTCCAGATGCAATTCAAAGGATAGAAGAACTGAAGGTGGAATGGAACTTCCTGAAGGAGGTATGGAATGAAAGATTTCCAGCAGTGTTCCACTACAGCCTGAAAGTTATTGAGCTGATAGGCTTTCCTGGTAAGCGTGAAATGTTGCCAGTGGATTTCCTCCAAAAGTTAGCCAATCTTGAGGAGCTTGTTCTGAGTGACTCTTTATCGGAAGAAATAGTCTTACATGAACTGATTATTGGTGACGAGAAAGTTCATGAGTCGCCTGCACAATTAAGAATTCTGAAGTTGTTGAAGCTGCCAAATCTCAGGCATATTGGGGAGGAAAACAACCATCCAGTAACAATTTTTAAATATCTGGCAACTTTAGAAGTACTGGAGTGCCACAGATTGGAACTTTTAGTGCCATCCACCATTTCATTTCAAAATCTGAAAACTTTGGAAGCGTCAGAATGCCATGGAATGATTAATCTATTAACTTCCACATTAGCCAAAAGTCTGCTGCAACTCGATAGAATGAGCTTAAATGACTGCAAAAGCATACAAGAAATAGTTGCAAGTGAGAAGGGCAGGGTCACAGAAGAGATTAGTTTCAGCCAATTAAAATATTTGGAATTTCAGTGTTTACCATGCCTTACAAGCTTCTGCTCTGATAATTGTGCCTTCAATTTCCCATCTTTGGAAGAGATGATTGTCAGTGAATGCCCCAAGATGAAGATTTCTGCTCAAGTCCT
This sequence comes from Omphalea diandra, assembly GCA_949677035.1. Taxonomy (NCBI): domain Eukaryota; kingdom Viridiplantae; phylum Streptophyta; class Magnoliopsida; order Malpighiales; family Euphorbiaceae; genus Omphalea; species Omphalea diandra. Next base: position 44,042 of record CATIWR010705894.1, on the reverse strand, counting down.
AACCACACCGAAGCTATGGCGAGTAAATACTCGATGTTGTAAAAATAGACGCCATTGGGAGTGGAGAGGAAGTCTAAATAACACCATACGAGAGTTATCCATGGAAATGGTACGTAGACCTAACAAAATATTTGCACCTTTTTTTTACTGTGAAGATACCATTTAATTTTTTTTATCTTACATGTTTAATGCATTCCCTAATAAAATCCAAAGTGATCAACTTTAACACTCACCGAATAGTTAACCATGTGAAAGATTTCATTTTGGAATTTTGATGGTAACGAGTGCTAATTTATGTTTTATTTTCCTAATAAAGGGGCTATTGGACTTAGTTTATACTTTATATCACAAAAATGGCCTATAATTTTGGGTTTGAGGTTGAGCCCGCCCCCCCCCTCCCCCCCTCTAACCAATAATAGTAAGCCAATATTACATTCTTCTTTTAATTTTGGGTCCTAGGAGTTTATAAAGTAAATCAAAGCCTAATTTTGAAGTCCATAGCTGTTAGCATAAGCAACTGCCAAGAGTTTTGTTTCATTGGGAAGCTAATGTAGTTTGTTCAAGTTCATGTTCTGATAGGGTCCTGGGTTTTGAATCTGGTTATGTGTTCTGAAACTGAGAAACTAAGTCCTGGATTACTTGGCTGACTGTGTTGAAAAGTACTGCATTTCTCACCTATCTTGACTAACTTGAAATAAAGAAGGAATTAAGTGTTAATCAAGAGAGAAAATTTGATGTCTTCGAAAATTTAAGAACTGAAATTTTGAGAGTTAATCCTTACCTTCCCATTCATCTTTTCAAACTTTATAATACAACTCAAAAACTGATAATAACTCTCCACTAGAACAATGGATAATTAACACCCTAAAAAACTTCCCACTTCTAGAAAGGATAACTAACAACCTAAAAAAATAACTCCACTCCTAGAATGGATAATGCATGTGAACAAAATACAAAGACAAACACATTAAATTGTGACAACTGATAATATCTAGCTTTTATGTATCTCTGAACAACAATATTTATTGTCTCTGAATACATGAAAAAAAAAATTTCAGGGTGATGAAGAAAATTGAAGCTATCTTCCATGTTCCCAAAGCTGGAGTTAGGCAGAATTTCAATACGGTGAAATGGCTTTTGGTCAATCATATTCGCTTATAGCAGATATTGATTTCCATTGAGATCTCAATGGTGGGGAGATCTGTCATTATTATTTTCTTGTTTGTTGAATCTCATAGCACTGAAGATAGAAGACAAATGTATCTAATTTGTGCACAGCTTGTATTTTGTAGTATGGGATTCCAAGACTGGCAAATGTTGTTTATGCACATTGATATGTTCTGCTTTCATGATCCTAATGCAGCGGTGAAAGTAATTTTACAATGTAAAGCTCATCCATTACTCTTAATTGTGATATATACGGTACTTGGACTTTCCTCACACATGATCCAACATATGGATTTCAGGAATCTCTTGGTAAATTTCTGCCCTCAGGCCTTAATCTAACGTAAGCTCGTTCATGCCTTCAAACATGGCTGTTTGTAGCAAGCAAGTTGTGGTTACAAGCACGAATGAATATTTTTGCTGCTTCGTTTAGGATACAGGTAGGGAAAGAAGAGGTGTCATCGGCATTTCTTGATTCTTTGATCCCTATTGTAAATTAATGGTTGTAGTTTTTTCATTAATCACATTTCAGACTTACTCAAGGATTGCTAAACAAACACGTGCTATTATGTTACGTTTGATAGGATGTAATCAATTGTAATGAAATATAATCAAATACAAACTCAGTTGAACTATTAAATTAAAATTTTTTTTATTAGATTATATTACATTTGATTATATCATACCAAACATGTGATTAATGCATATGATCGGGCTGGACTTCACTAGATGAGTTCAGTCATGTTTAATAAAACATAATTTAATGCAATCAAGTGAAAATTCAAAACAATAATGAAAAAATGTTCTTTATAACATTTGATTAGAGTTGACAGTTTCTAACCTGATCAAATTTAGAATGAAATACAAAATGACTGAAAATTTTTCAAGTCAAACTTAGCTCAACTCAAGTCCAATTCACGAGTCAACACAAATTGATTTGATTTTGACTCAATCAAAGGTTGACTCAAATGATGTGAGTTAAATTATTAAATTATTTAATGCTAAAATAACTAGAGACAAAAATAAAGATTTTATGAAGAAAACTTTGAGAAAATGGAAGACAATTAAAGAGGGTGGGGATGAAAACAAATCTTTTTTTATAAATAAAACTTGGACTATCATAATAATTGAGGAGAAAGATGACATTAAAGTAACAATCAAATGTTTAACTTGATACTACATAAACAAGGTTTTGATTTGCTTTATTAATCAAAGACGAGGGACAAGCAATGATTCATATATTTCCAAAGCATATTGGTTGACGATGACTCGGTACACTGATATTAGTCCAAGGCAATAAGTTTTCTTTGCGATAATTAAAAAAAAAAAAAAAAAGCAAGTAAGATAAGCACTTTAAGATCTTCACATTTATTGGGGATAAGATTAGGGTACGAATTAGATTATTTTTGCTTTATCAATTGATTTGATTTTCTTGCTTTGCTCTTGTCCAATTTATGATCTAGATAGGTAATAAGCACTATTTTATAATATAGCAATTATTGACGGAAAACAACATCATCAAAAGCAAATTTATTTGAAAACACACTCCATTAAATTAAATGCTAATGTTTTTCTATGATTACTGTTTAATCACAAATTTTTTTAGCGAATTTGAGCATACCATATGTGTGCGGTACACAAACCATTAAAATAGAATGTGCTTCCTAATTTCTAGATCAAATGACTATTGGATCTCCAAACTCTCTTACCATCGTTTGATTGAATTCATTTAGAGAACCAAAAAACTTGAATATGAATTGAAATGCAGTAAACAATTGTAACAATAAAATTCAAAGCAAAAAAATTTAAAAATTTGAAGAGAATTTTTATTTTGAATACTAAACTTATTTGCCATGAACAACATATTCACCAGACAATGAAAAATGATTTTGCGAGAAGAAATTTAGCTAGAGCAATGAACTTGATTTGACAAAATGATTGCAAAAGTTATTTATTTTTTTGAGAAATTAGACTTGTCTGTGTTTGATTGGATTGGATGTGTAGGATTGGTTGTGTTAAGTGGCTTCTCTTTTATAGAGCCCCTAAGGAGTAACCTACACGCAAATATGATTGCACGTTCTCCACTTCCAACTTGGTGCTTCATGTTCTCTACTTTCTTTTTTTAGCCATCTCATGTAATTGCATTCGCGCTACTTTTCATGTCATCACTGTATGTCTCCCACTTGCCCACTAATTGTCTAGCTTTATCCCCACTTCAAGAACAATTTTATTTAATTTTCATTAAATAAAAATTATTTATTTATTTTAATTAAATAAAAATTATTTAATTAAATACTTAATTTAATGAGTCAAAGCTAAAAAATATTTTGGGTACAAACAACACCCCTCTTGCATATGTATAAAGGGCAAAGTTGTACTTATGTAATTAAAATATTCACCTTTACCTTTTTTCTGTCATTGGAAAAGTCAACTCCTTATCTCTCCTCTAATTCTCACTTTTCTTATTCTTCTTCTTCTTCTTTTCATCACACCCATTGTTCTTTCCTCCAATCAAAAGCTCACCAAGAAAACTTTTCATTCAATCTCCATGGATTTCTTTAATTCAAACACAAAATCAAGAAACTCATTCAAAAATCCCACTTTCTCAAAAATTTTCAATAACACTCAACATCTAAAATCCCTTTCTCTTTCTCTTACCTTTGGCCATAGGACCTCTCTCTCTCTCTTGGCAAGAGAACTAACCAAGCTTCTTTCTTCTTCGGATCACCATCTGTTGGGATTCGTAGAACAAAGCCAGTGAAAAAACAAAAAATTTCTACAAAAAATCTCATTAAGGATTCATGCGATTGATTAAACTGAAAAAAAAGGATGTGAACCTTATCAATCTGTGGGAAAAAGTGATAGATCTATTGAAAGGCCGAAAGGGAGTTTACACTGGTAGCACCCTACCTCGAGTTTAAAGTCAGATCAAGACATCATCAAATGAATATTGCCCTCTGCAAGTATCCACAAAAATAAACTTTTCTCCAAAAAGCAAGTGTGCTAGCATTAGGGTTTACTCTTCCTCTCTCTCTTAAACGTTTTATAAGAAAAATGTGAATGCACCTTTTCATACAAAAACCCTAAAACGTGTACGCACATATATATATATTAATCGTTAATATATTTTATGCAAACGTTGTATCTTAAAGATACAAATAATATCTTGTTTTTTTTAACTTTTTTAAAATGAAATAGATATTTTATAATTTTAGACAATATCTCTAATTATCTTAATTATAAATAGAGAGAATAATGAAAACTCAATTTCATTTTGGGTTTATTCTATGTGTGCAGCCCGATAAGTTCACATAATATTGGCAGTGGTGCAAAAATCTATTTTGACTCACAAGTCATAAGTGACCTCTAGCAAGATATTATGAATACCAAATTATGTGAAAGTCAATAATCTGACCTAACCTATTTCACAAATAGTATTATAATCTTTTTGTCACATTATATCTTAATTGAACATAAGACATGAATCATGTTATCCTTATATAGTTTAATTCTTTCTTGATCTCCAAGTAGATTGATGTAAAATGACATTAATAATTTTTATCAATTCATTATCGCATGACCGTGCAATCTCTTTAGTTTAACTTATCAAAGGGCCCAGAGATAATTTCTCATAAACATATGAGAGACAAATTTTTTCTCAATCACTCATATTCCTCTATATGATTTACTTCATGTCTAATATTAGTCTGTATGGTCATCCGGTTAAAGATATTGTTGGACTATATCAAAACATGAAGTTTATCATATTAGAATCTATGGTGATTTTCAGGTCAGAGGATTAAGTTAATACTATTGCATAAGAATCATTTATCACTATTAATCCATGTAGTGTTCTCATAATGGGTCGGTCCAATACAATATTTCTTAAACATGTATTTATGTGTTTGACTTAATATCACATATTCATGACGGGTAAAACATAGTCATCATTCAAAATATATACTAGCCTTTTTTTCATTAGTATTCCAACAATAATGACCGATTAGAGACAATTTAAAATATAATTTTTTACGCATAAAAGTTTTACTATCAAGTCACATATTTGATGACATTAGGTAGAATTGACTATTTTTGGAATTTATCATTTAGCCATAAATAAAAGAGATATTTAATAAAATTGCAACCATGACATTATGAAAAAAATATCCATTACAAGCATTGGTAGAGGACACATAGCTAACACCATCACCATCAGCCAAGTAAAGCTCCAAACCAAGCTTTCCTTCTTCGACGAGTGGGTTGGCTCCCTTTGGCTCTCCCTTCTCTTGGTGCTTTCAACCTTGGTCCTCTCTAAAGCCCATTGCAAGAAAAAGATTCAAGAGAGGTTAGTATAATTTTCCCATCTCTTAAATTGCCAAATTTAATTTTTGTTTGGATTTTGGCATGATTGTGTTGAGATTGAGATTTTTTGTGTGGTGCTCTTTGAATTAACGAATGGCTGTTATCCAAAATTTCACCAAAAAATTACCCAAATTATTTCTAATGAATTTATTGATTTTAATTTTAAGATAATTACTTATTCTTGATGTGTTTTTTGCTTGGGGATCCTTTGGGAACTTTACCCCATTAGTATATTTTGCATGAGAATATGACTTTTATAAGCAATTTGTAAGTGATGGGCGCAAATAAACCATGTTAGTCCAATTGTTTAGTTGAATTTTTGGCCTTGGGGATCCTTATAGATTTTTACACCATTGATGCCCATTTGGAGATTTATGTGTGATTATGGCTTTTTCAAGCCATTTGTGATTTCTTGAGGATAAATAGATCATGCTAGGCCAATTTATGTTATATTTTCATTATTAATTCAATTTTTAGCCTTACAACTCTTGTGGTATTTTAGGTAAAAATGGCTTTTATAAGCCATTAATGACATTTGCCTTAGAGATCTATATAATATAAGGCATCCATATAATCCTTAAGGATTTTGGATGGAAATAGCTTTCAGGTACTATTTTTTGCATTTTTCACCTTAGAGATCCCTACGGTCCCTTAGAGATCTTGCACCAAAGTGACTTTTAAAAGCTATTTCATAATTTTTTCTTGGTGATCTCATCCTTACAACTAGAGTTTGGATAGAATTAGATCCCTCCTTAGCCACATAGCACTGTAAAATATAAAATTAGCCTATTTAGTAGTTTTTGGCATTGAGAATCTCTAATAATCCTTGGAGATCTCACATTGAAATGACTTTTTCAAGCCATTTTAATAACTTTCCCTTGGGATCCCATCCTTACTACTAGTTTTAGGATGAATTTAACTTTTAATTAGCCAATGAGATCTTTGGCTTGGGATCTCTAATAATCCCTTGGGAATCTTGCCATCATCACTAGAATTTTGATAAACTTAGACTTCTAGTTAGCCATAATGTTATAAAAATACTCAACTGGCCTATTTTATGATTTTTTAGCTTGGGGATCTCCAATAGTCCTTTGGGGAACAAGGAAATTTTTTCTTCTCTTTAGGGAATCCTAGCCTTAATATTAAATTTAAGATGAAACTTAAATTTTTATTTAGCCAAATAATACCATACAATGGTTGCTTGGTCTATTTTGTGATTTTTAACTCGGGGATCTCCAACTATTTTCCAATAATTAATCACTGAAAACTCACATCACCTTTAAAATAATTTTGGGCTTAATTCCAAGTAATTTAATACTGGAGTAATTTTCTACACCTTTCATACTCAATATCATTATTTTGGTCACTTGGGGATTCTTATGCAATCTAAGTATTTTGATCAAAATAATTCACCACATCACATTGTATTATATTTTTTTAATGATTATTTGCCAGAAAGTGCTTATATATGGAATGACCATTTAGCCAATTCCCTTGGGGAACCAAATCAATTTTATATATAAAAATGATTCTTTGGCATGAACCTTTCCTTCACGATACAAGGTTAAATTTAATTTTTCTTCTAGCACATTAAGCCGGAAAATAAAATTTTTCAGCCTTAAAAATTTATTTTATGCTAGCAATTGAATTTATGCACCTTTTTTTGTAGTATTTGCTATGCCTTCTTCATCTGTACTAGCTCAAGATATTCATGTTACTTGAGCTCCTCAAGAAGAAGCTGCTCCTCCACGCATAGCTCCTCATGTAGCTCCACAAGTAAATCTCCACTTTTGATGTTGCTCCTCTAGTTGAGTTTGTTTATGTGGTGATGGATCTATGATGTTTGATGATCCCTAAGATCTTAAGATTGGAAAAATGGCTTTTCAGCCTATTTCAAGTAGCCATTCCACTTATCACTTAGCACATTGAATACCACAACCATCATTTTGCAATCATACAACCACACCACTAGACTCTTGCACACCATATACCCCAACCATTCTTTGCATCACGCGATCATATGTTTTGGCATTGCATAAGATGATTGAGATGATGATTTACTTTGGTGATCCATTATTTTTGGATTTTGAGAATTAAAAAAAGGATAAAAATAAAAACTGAATATTTATGAAAGTGGTCATGAGACCTACAATCTTTATTTCAAAGTGGCTAACCAACCTACTTGTTGGTAAAAGAAAAAATATGGCCATGTTGATGGCCTACAAGATAGGATACTAACATTAGATCCTTAAGGACATTATACCTTAGAGATCATAGAATGGTCGTGATCAACCCAAGTCATTTTTCTGATTGTTTCTCCATCATCTCCCACATAGTGGGATAATATCTCTTCAAAAACTTCTCATTGATGAATCTTTTGTGTGGCTTCCCATGTAAACTTGAAAGCTAATATGCATTGCCTTCCAAAACCTTGTGCATCTTGAGGGGACCCTCCCAGTTGGGGGGACCACTCATTGTATTCTCGATCTTTAGCTCCTAAGGGAAATACATTCTTTTAAACCAAATCTCCTTCATTGAAACTCTTCTTTCGAACCCTTCTATTATATGCCCTGGACACTTTTTTCTTTTAGATCACCAAGTGGTTTAGCGCTTAAAGCCTTTCCCCATTTGCTTGCTCTAGCTCTATAAGCATCGTTTGTTGTATTCATCATATGTCAATCTATTCTACCTTGCAACCTTTAGGGATGGAACCACAACTTTTGTTGGCCCTTATTTACCAAGAAGGGGGGAGTTAAATTAGTGGGTAGTTTGAATTTTGGAGGAAGCGCACACAAATAAAAAAATTAGAGAAAGAGTAGGAGAAGAATGAATGCAAAAGATTTATAGTGGTTCAGGTTATTAACCAAGCCTACATTCACTCTCCAATTCACCAATTGGGTGTTTCACTAAATCATTGGTGTTTTACAAGATCACACTCAACTTAGTGTTTAGGCTCATACCAAACCTTACAAATATTTTTTCAAGGCTCGCACTAAACCCTTACACAAGTGTTTTATCAAGGCTAACACTGAAATTTATACAAGAGTTTTCTAAGACTCACTCTAAAATCCAAACAAGAGTTGTTTTTATACAAAGGCTCACTCTTAAACCTAAAAAAGAGTTTTTTATATAAAGACTCACTTTTAAACCCAAACCTAAGGTGTTTAAAGCTCACACTAAACTATATATAAAGAAATAAAAAGTTAAAGTTATGAAAATTAACTTTATAAGAGTTTAGCACAATCAATGGTTATCATTTTGCATTCAAGTCCATTTGGTACAATTACCAAAGAGACGTTACAAACAAAACTATGCCCAAATCTCTAAAGTATGTTAGGCAGACGATGTATTTAATACTTGTCAGATGAAATTTGTGATTGAGACTGTGTAATCGTAATTGCGAGATTCATATAACACTGAATTTTGCTCAATTCATGGTGGAGGGCCCCATTTATATCTAACGGCTAGTCCACATAGCATAAATCCATTAGTTCTTTAAGAAAATAGTCATTAAATCCTTTAAGCAATAGTGAAATTCATGGTCTCTATTTTTGTTCTTTAGACTCGATCCTCATTACGAAATTTTCTGCTCGAATAGAGGTGTTGTTTCAACAAAATCGGGTCACTACCATTATTTCTTTATCACAAATTTTAATGTTCCAATGGGTCTTTGGGACACCCAACATAACCTTGTTGAAGATTTGATTCCCTTTAAGTGAATACAAAATTCGCAATCGTGAGTCTAGATGCAATATACATTGCAAAATCATTTGTTCAAAATTTATCCAACTCTTCTACAAGATAGCGACCATGTCCTTCTAAGTTATGACTATGAATTAGCATGTAAATTTCAATCTTTGAGATTAAAGTTTCTATTCAAATTTCAATGTGATCCTAACTAAATATTTGCAAGATCAACACTTAAAATTGATGTTAAAACCTTTCAATTTATATTGTCAAGATCAAAACAGAGTCTTAAATTAGGTTTGACCAACCTAGTCCAACAACTTTCATAGGGATCACCGCATCATGACCAAACGTCAACATAAAAGGACTTACTCCAGTAGAGCTTCGCTTTGATGTTCTGTAAGCCCATAACGTTTTTGATAAGATTTGATGCCAATCCCTTGGTTTCTTTTTCAATATCTTCTCCAAGATCCCAATGAGAATCTTGTTAGGTGTCTTTGCTTATCCATTAGCTTGAGCGTAAAATGGGGTTAATTTGATCAATTTGATGCCATAGTCTTTCACAAAGTCTCTCATTTTTTCTCCTATAAACATGGTTCCCTGATTCGTTGTGATGGACTTTAGGATCCCGAACCTGTGAATGTGGTTCTCTTTAATAAATTGGATCACACCCTTCTATTCTACCTTCTTTAAAAGAACTGCCACTGCCCATTTAGTGAAATAATCAGTAGCTACAATGATGAAACTATGACTTTTAATGATGATGGGTAGATCTTTCCAATCAATTCTATGGCCCATCCTTTAAAAGGTCATGGTTTCACAATAGAATGTAGCTCTGCAACTGGAACCCTTTGAACACTCATGTATCTTTAACACTGTTGGCATCCATTGGAGTAATTGATGCAATTTTTTAAGATCGATGACCAATAATAGCCATATCTCGTTAGCAGCCACCTCATCTTGATTCCTACTTAGTGAGCTCCATAAACTCCTTTATGTACTTGTTTCATCACCTCTATTATTTCTGGCCCTTCTTGTATAGCTCTCCCTTCACAAGGATAATGTTTAAGGCTTGGACCTCAACTCTGTATAACACCTTAGTACTTGAGCAATCTAGGTATTGTTTCAACTCCATTCTCTAACTGTTGCCCATTGGTGCATTAACACTGAAATACTCCACGTTGATGCCTCTTTCTACAACGGAAGGGTGATTTATTTTCTTTACAATACTAAACTTGTGAGTTAGCTTATCGCTCATCCTTATCCCTGAAGCCATTTGAGCTAGCTCATCATCTTCCCAATTAGCTTCTCTAAGGACGTGCAGGAATGAGACGTCATTAAAGGAATCAATAATTTGAACTACAATAGTATAATAAGGAGTTAGTAAAATACTATTACACTTATACTCCCCTATCAAGAGTTTGAGGATGAGCTGTGAGTCCCCAATCATCATTACCTCCTTAGCTCCTAACTCATATAAGATCTCTAAGTCAATCACCAAAGCTTCATATTTAGCTTGATTATTGGTGCATTCGAAGGCCAAACTGAAAGACAACGTTGTTTTAGATTTTATTGAAGATGTTATCACCATTTCATCTCCTGCTAATATCTCCATGTTGGATCCATCAAACTTAAGGATCCAAGGCTGCTCCTCTATCCTATTCATTTGTAGATTTGGTTCTCTCTTAACACCTATCTACAAGGAAGGGTGGTCTGCTAGAAAATCTCCTAGGGCATGTCCTTTCATGGATTTATGTGGAAAATAGATTAGTGTAAATTGAATCACAACAAAAGACCACTTACTAATTCTCCCAATGATCGAGGGTTTATTTAACGTGTACTTCATCAAATTGATTTGAGACACCACATACACTTTTGATTTGATTATATAGTGCCTCAATTTTGTGCAAGCAAAATAGAGAGCCAAGCATAACTTCTCAATAGGAGAATATTTTATCTTAGCAGGTGTCAGGAGCCCATTCAAATAGTATATAGCATGCTCATGTCTTGTTGAATTACTTTGTGCTAACAGGCACCCAATGGACTTATTTATGGCTGAGAGGTACAACTTAAGTAGAATTCCATCTTGTGGGAGCATTAATACAAAATGCTTGGTGAGATACTCCTTAATTCTGCCCATTTGAACTCTTCAACTTGTTTATTGTGGGCGAAGCTAGAATTAAGCATATTTTCAATGTGATGAGATGACTTTTGGTCAATCATATTCGCTTATAGAAGATACTAAGTTGCTTTCAGATTTCAATGGTGGAGATATCTGTCATTATCCTTCTCTAAAGTATCTAAATTTGTGCACAACTTTTATTTTGTAGTATTGAATTTTCAGGACAGGCAAACACTATTTATGCATATATATATGTATTCTACTTTCATGATCATAATGCTACTGTGAAATTAATTGTGCAATGTAAAGTTCATCCATTACTCTTAATAGTGATATATATATATATATATATATATATATATGGTAGTTAGATTTCTCTACACATGATCCAATATATGGGTTTCAGGAATCTCTAAGTAAACTTTTAGTCTTAGACCTTAGCTAAAGGTAAACTCCTTCATGCCTTCAAGTATGGCTGTTTCTAGCAAGCAAGTTATGGTTACAGGTGAGAAAGAATGTCTTTGTTGATGCTTTGAGGCTTTATAAGCATTTCTTAATTCTTTGATCTCTAATTGTAAATCAGTGGATGGTGCCTTTCTCGACGGACCACACTTCAACCTGTTAACCCATGATTGCCAAACAAGAAACTGCTAGTAATGCATATGATCAAGTAAGATTTCATTAAATGAGTTCATGTTTAATATAAGGCCTAATTTATTGCAATCAAGTAAAAAATTGTAAACAACAATGGATTAAAATTTCTTTCCATTACATTCAATGTGCCCAAAGCAATTTGCAAAATGCAATTATGCCACAATGCCAAAATAGATCATTTCTCTTCTAAAATCCTAAACATAATCTTGAGGATTAATTTACGTGGTTAATAAAATTTGTTCATTTATTATCCACTTTAATTCTATTTTTAAAACTCGTTAGAGAAATTAATTTTAATTAATGCATAAATCAACATGACAGATATATTCTTAAAATTATTTGAAAAATATTGAATTTCAATTAGCATGTAAGCTCAAGGGTTGGTTTGATATTCAACAAAACTAAATTAATCAATTTTTAAATTTATAGGAATCAAATTAAATCAAATTTTTTTTATGAATCAAACTAAATTTAGTTCGATTTAATTGGTTCAATTTGATTTGAATCAAATGAATCTTATTATATAATGATGATTATATATAGAGAGAGTATATTTGATTTATTTTAAAGTAAAAAAATTTATTTGTATTATTTACTTAAAAAATTCAGTTGATTCAATTTGTTTGATTTTGATTTTTCAAAATCAAATCAAATTAAATTAATAGATTTGATTTAATTTCTAAATTCAAATCGGATATTGAGTAGCCAAACTAGCTCCAAAATATGACTGCTTGTAAAAAACGAAAAAGGAAATCCCACGCTTGTATTATCTTTTGGGCAAAGAATTGAGGAGGTGGGGCTAAAAGCCCAGGCCCTGTAACAGATATAAAATTGCTGGCTTCACTCTACCAGTCAAAAACAACTCACCTTGACGCATATGGCCACCGATATCAGCGACTTCATCAGATATATCGTCGGCGGTAGTGTCCCCTTTTCATCTCCAGTTCTTTGTTCTCTAACTGAAACAGGTACAGTTGATCCAAATTCATCCTTAAAAAGCTGATTGTTTTATCTCTTAATCCTCAAGCACTGCTGTGTGCACTTATCATTTTGTCACTGTTCTTGCTCTCGTGCTGGACTCTTTGATAATGTTTTTGTGTTTAATAGTGAATTTATTATAAATACTTTTTTTTTGTTACTTTCGATTGTATTGCTTTTTGATGTTTAATGAGCTTATTAGTGTATCTTTTCAGTCAGTCATTGTGATTTAGTGTTCAGAAAGCCTAAGTCTTTTTTCTTGAAAGATGGAAAGGTTGAAGATTCAGATGGGTTTTGTTGAAAGATTGATTTTTTTTTTTTTCAAAAATTGATTAAGATTACTGATAGTCAAATGTATGAATAATTGTATGTGTTGTTTGTTTAATTGATATATAGGAACTAGGTTTTAAAACTCGTTTCTCGACGATATGTAACTGATTTTGAGGGTTCCGATTCGTTACCCTTCGTGTCATAAGTAATTTTTTAAATCATACAAGATACCGTTACAAAATGCCTGATACAGTCGATTCATGCCTTGACAAAGAGAGCCTAAACAGAGAGAAGCCACTGCTGAGCAGAATCAAGATGCTATATAAAACAAAAAACCTGGTTTTCATCATCATTTGGCACCTGGGTCTTGTTAGACAGCTACTGATTCAAAGAGTTTCTTTATGTTCTTGTAGACTTTATCAATTATTTGAGTTGTTGTCCAGTCCTGTGCTACTGATCTGATAGACTGGTCTCTGATTTTATAGCAAGAGACAGTTTTCATGTTTTCGCTCTAACTGAGCTGTCACTCAACTCGCATCCCAATTATTTGATTAAATTCTCCATCTACCTCTGTTTGTTTTCTTTATCCTGCCAACTTCTAGCAGCATGAGCTTTATTGTGGCTAAACAAGACACTTATCAAATATTAGTAAATGTCTCTGAGTTTTGTTATGTTATGGTTTGGAATGAAATTCAGGATTAGGCCCCAATTAGACCATATCATTTTATATGGTCACCATTTAAAAAAAAAAAAAATTGGTATATACCATTTGGATGTTTGCTAGATGCTTCCATTTATTTGGCTACATTCATCTCTAATATTGTTTATTTTTTGTTGCCTGAATGTGCTGGTGGATTTATCGCTGAATTTTTTTTTTTTTTGGTTGTTTGCTTTTTTCAAATGATACTGGATAAAACACAGAATATTACTAGAGATGGAAATTTCAAAGCTCTATAGAATTAATGAAAAGTAAAAGAAAATATATCGAATTTGTTGGTGATGACCACTAATTACGTCTTGTAATTAAATAATTTTACTTAATTAGCTCTTAACTTAAATGTTTGAATTAATAATTATGTGTATCTCTTCAATAAATATGGATTTTAGGCGTGTTATATTTTTTAAATTCATAATAATGTTGACGGCCACTATGACTGCAACTGAGATGTCTATAATACCACCATGGCCGCAATATTGATTGTGACCACAATTTGAATCCTTCATTGTAACTATCAAAGAAAATTCAGATTGAAAAAGACTTAAATCTCATACCGATATGATGCAAATTATTAACATATTGATTTGTCCAGGGAATGAAGAGAATTAAAACCTTTATATTGACTAGTGGCTATTATGTTTTTCGCAGCTTAAAATGAATTTCCTTTCTTTTTGTTATTAGCAAGGGTTTGTGGCTTTGATACAGATAGATAGTTCAAATGTGTCTATTCCTATTAAATTTTCGTGGGATATTTGCTTATAATTTTTAATTTTCTCCTATCTTATGGTCTAAATTTGCATTGTTAATGATAATAATTTTGTGTTTAACTTTATCAGCAATGTTGTTATTGCTGTTGAAGCATATATTAGTGCCCATTTTTCTTTCGGCCTGATATGCTGAAGCTGTTGGCTAATTTGATGTTCCTTTTGTCCCATCAAGTGTTTAAGAGTTTATGAGCCATGGGTGACTCAATTGATTTGACTGGTGATGGAGGGGTCATCAAGACAATTGTAAGGCAGGCAAAGGCTAACGCTATTGGACCTTCAGAGGATCTTCCTCTTGTTGATGGTATGCTCTCATCGCCCACATTTTAAAATCTTGGTATAGCAAATGAATAGTCTAAGTACCATGGAAAATTAGAACCTTTAGCTTTTAACTTGTTTAGCTACAAAGTTGTGAGTATTCTGACCACTACTTCATAAAGAACCTTGTCATTAACATGTGAATGCTTTTTTTTTTTTTTTCTTTTGAGCAGTTCATTATGAGGGCACACTTGCTGAAAGCGGTGAAGTTTTTGATACTACACATGAGGATAATACTTTGTTCTCATTTGAAGTTGGAAAGGGCTCTGTAATCCTGGCATGGGACATTGCTCTGAGAACCATGAAGGTCAAAATATGCTTTCTTGATGCAATTTTGAGCACTTTAAGCTTTTTAATACATGTTTATAGTATTTGTTGGTCGTTAATTTCAGGTTGGGGAGATTGCGAAAATCACTTGCAAACCAGAATATGCCTATGGCAGTGCAGGGTCCCCACCAGATATCCCACCTGAGTAATGTCATTATGAGCTTTGCTAATTGTTCACAATCAGTTACTAGAAGCTCAATAACTTGGCATCTCGGTGATTGTCCCTATTTAGAGATGTAGAGCAAGACTCTTCTGATTGATCATATTGAGTTAAAAGTGAACCTGAATGGTTGCTGGACTAGAGATACAGGTTCTCAGCAGAGAAATTAGGGAACATTAGATTTCTAGGGCAATCCAACAGGACAATTTTGTTTTCAACTATATTGTTCGTTAATCAAATGCTTTAAAATTTCACCTGAATATACCAAGGCAATTTGTGATGGTCTATCACTAGAATCTCTGTGTTGATCAGTATATTTATTTGATACAGTGCGACCCTTATTTTTGAGGTGGAGCTAGTGGCCTGCAAGCCAAGGAAGGGCTCTAGTTTAAGTAGCGTTTCAGAGGAGAGGACTAGGCTGGAGTAAGTAAAAACACTTGTGACATTTCTGCTTTTCATTCGTTTGGGGTCCAAGTAATTCTATCGAGTTTATTATCTCTTTCTCAAATTCACCCTTTTGAGTGCTAAAATCAGTTTTTAAAAAATATTTATCAGGGAGCTGAAGAAGCAAAGGGAGCTTGCTTCTGCTGCAAAAGAGGAAGAGAAGAAGAAGAGAGAGGAAGCCAAAGCTGCAGCAGCTGCCCGCATGCAAGCCAAACTAGAGTCAAAGAAGGGAAAGGGAAAGGGAAAATCAAAATAGGGTTATATCGCTCGTGTTTAGGATTTTATTGGATTTGATGAAGGAAGGTGCATGAAACTCTGTTGTCATGTAAAATTCACGTGAATGCTATGGTATCGCACCAATTTTAGAATGAAGGGTTGATACCCTAACATTTCTATGATGCATGCAATTAGTGCCGGTTACTGTGGAGACATGCATGAAGGATAGATGAGAGATGGTAAGTTTTGTAGTCTACTATAAAGCTTAGTCATCCCTCCTCTAAGGCCTCTACTTGGCCGCCATCAGTAAAAAAACTGCGGGCCTGAGAATCTTCAGCAACTCATCTTAATCGGAAAACTTAAAATTCTTTAAAGTGCCCCCGCAACTGCAGGATACAGAAAAGTTCAAGCAGTGAGAACTCTGCTTAATTAGACAGGAGCTTCTGTAGCAGGTGAGTATGCATACTTGTCCTTTTTCTAAGTATTATGCGCAAGAGATAGCCAAAAAATTGCTTCTGCTTGGCAACCACAGCTTTTGCTAGGCTCTAATGCGATAGACGTGTTTGAGGGTAATGGTTCAGATGTTGCAATTCATTGTCGGGAACCGCAAGGCGAGTTTGGTCACATTGTGAATGATGGATTAACGACTCTAAGGTCAAAACATGTGGAGAATATGAGAAACATGCATTGCAAACTTTCGGATAACAGATACAACTTGTGTTGACGTTATAATTGCTTTTTTTCTAGTTTTTTGGGAAAAGAAAAGCGTAAATGATATTTAATGCATATTATAAGCCTAAATTTAAAATGCTACTGACTATGAATTACGCCTTCCATCTTGATCAATAGCTTGCAAAAGCAGGCATTTTCATCAGAACGATTTCATTGACGTATGCACTAGTGCCTGTGAGGTTAAACCATGTAAGATGCATCCATTCCACCTTCTCCATCTTCACGCCAACCAGATCCCGCCTTGAACTTGCAAACAGGGCATGTTCCTTGTTGCCTCAGCCATGGGTCAATGCAATTAGCATGGAACTGCAAAATGTGCTTTCATGAATTCGCATATATTACCCCAATAGCCATTCAAGATAATCATCTTAAGTAAATGAACCTTATTGGTTCATCAATATGGGATTGTTTTGCTATTGTTTTGCTCTAATTCAAAAGAGATTTAATATTTGAAAAAAGGATGAGGAAGAGGGCAAAAAAAAAAAAACTCTTCGACCAAGTTGCTTATTTAAATGTTTTAACGGTGAAAAATAGCCAGTTTCATTTCATCATCAAGTTCAATCTACATCACGCCTCCCTCACTTGACCACTTCAGCTAGAGCCCCCAATCAATACAATTGCAGCCAAAATTGAAGCTCTTTATGTATTCAATTCATAAAACTAATTTGTGTTCAATTACTGTTAAAAGGAATGAAGGTATATGACGTAATGTCAATATTCTAGTTATTAATCAAGTAAAAACATAATGTAACTGAAAGAGGGAGATGAACCTGATGCAAGCATGGCAATGTACGGATCAGTTCTCCCACATTAACTTGCTCCAAGCACACACTGCAAGTCAGCTCGTCATCTGGAGCTTTCATGCTTCCCACTGCACCAGCGCCATCTTGCTTCTTTTGCTACCAAGAAAAATGAACAGCAGAGTCAAACACTAGAACAGTGAAAAACAACTTTGACCCCCAAAAAAAAAAAAAAAAGGAACAATGAAAAACAGCAAAAATTAACAATAGAAGGCTCTAGTGCCATAACATCATCCAGTCAACTTTGATCTAATAGGAACATACAAGAGCAACAAGTGATAAGCATGCTTTAGCCTGACCATAGGATCCTCACATAGGATCTACCAGTCAATATCAGTATTTATCTGGTCCGTTCTTTTTTTGGTCATTCAGATTTCATATAGTTGATTATCATAATATTAAGTGGATCATATATTGAAGGAGATGTATTACTATTATCTCCAAAGTTTTACCATATCACATGTAAATTAGCTGTCAAAATGGCCAGTCATCGAATCTTCTATCACCATTTACCAACATGTGAATCCTTCTTTAGTATGTCCTAGTCAAATTTTGGGAAGTTGGAGTGTTCTGAAGGTGACATCCAGAAAAGGAATGAAAAGCAATGCCTACTGAAGTACCATCTGCATATACTTGCATTCTAAAAAATTCTCACGATTTTCCACCACCTAGGAGCCTCTTTCTCCTTTTCCAAAATTATGGCAATAACATCCATGACAGGCAACTGGAAGCTGGTAATGCCCATGCATTCACCATATAGATATACTCCCACAGTCACATGTAGACAAAATTAAAGAGTACTGTTAACCGAGAAACACTAATTTGAGCCTAATCCTAACCATTTAGAACAGCATTAATTAGTTTTCAAATTCAGTTGACAAATTTATATTGTTACGATAAGAAGGTATAAGCATAAAAACCTTAAAACAAGTATACCTATAAATGGGTTCAGGGCCTATGCCCAGCCACCTGAAGAACTTATTCAAGAATGGTCAAAGGTTTTTACTATTAACCCAACCAGCTCGAGCCCGAATTACATTGGGCAGGTTCAGTTTTTCTATAAGACCCGGCCCAAGGTACAGCAAATATTGAACTCTACTCTAACATACTTGTCTATAACTTAAAGTAGCAAAAATTGACCATTGCCTTCTCATTTCATCGCCCGCAAATTACCTCAAAGCTAATAAGAATTCACAATCACCTATTAAATATTTCATTATATGTAATAAAACTTTGTAACCCCTAGATTCTCAAACACAAATACTTCTGTTTTACTGCATCGCTTCTCTCTCACTTCACATTTCACCCACTTACTCTGCCGCTCTATCACCAGAGGTTAAATGTTCTAAATTAGAACCTGAAAACTAAAGTAAACCTCTAAAAGAAGCAGCAAAGTCGATTGAACTTGATTCCAAAGAAATTATCCTCTCTATCTCTATCAAGCATCCAAATATAATACAAACTTGTGCAATCACTGAATAATCTTTTGGCTTTTCATGTTTGTTCCTGCTTTGCGTACAGTGGTGGATCTTGATTGAACCATTTTCTACATTCCAACTTAATCTCTTGTTATTAGGTTTGTTTGAATTTGGTCATGATGCGATTATCAGTTTTTGGGTTCTGGTTGGGGTTGGGTTTGCAGGGCCAAAACAAGTAGTCCTAGGGTACAGCAAAAACACATCCAAGGCCCTTGAATTTATGTAATTATGCTATTAAGCCCTTGTACTTTGATTTGTATAAATTAAGTTCTCAAACTTTTATTTTTAATGATGGAAAAACCAAAAATGGTGAGAAAATTGTTTATGAAAGTTTAAAAATTATTGATGTTGCACTATTTTTTTAAAAAACACTGATTTGAATAATAAAACTTGAAAAGTTTAGAGACACAAAATTAATTTTGTTTCTTTTTTATAGCTTTAGTGTTTTAAATTGTGGAAAAATAACATAATTTTTAAGTCTTTAAACTGTTATTTATCAATTTCTTATCAATTTAACCTTGCTATCAATGAAGTCCTTAATATCATTTAAAAAAAAAAGTTTTAAGGGCTCAATGTGTACAAATCAAAGTACAGAGGAGTGTTTTGCCCTCAATGTCCATAAAAAGATAAACATTGGACTTGTCAACAAAAAATGAAAGACAATATAATGAATTTATACCTCAGATGAGGCAGAAGATGATGCTCGTTGCATAGAGGTGCCAGCACTGTCCAAAAACCAGCTTTCTTGTCAATATTCACAAATACTCAAGGATTTTAACCATCAAATTCTAAAAATATTTCAAAATTTCTGCAACACAACCATAAAACAACTATTTGTATCTTTTCATACTGCTTTTACGACAAAAACATATTCTTAAACAAGTAAGAAATTTAACTGTCAAGGGAAATCCAGATTCTCGCATTCAGACCAACACCAACTCAAGACTTTTTCCACTATTCAAATGCCACATAAAATATTTGACTCAACATAGTTTCCTAGTCCATGGCCACGCCATGCCTTCACAAAAAGCCAAGATGCAAAATGTGTATCTAGAACAACTGTCTTTATGTCATAAACGGATATTATATGGTGAAATCTAATTTAATTACCCCATGCGCTTTTACAACCATCAATGAACAATCAAAGAAATTGGGAAGAGAAATTCAGCAGAAAGTAACACCCCATGATTATTACATAAAAATAGGTATTTTTCTTTCTTAAAAAAGCATCATAACAATTTTTGCAATAATCTACTATCAAAAGGCTATGAAAGAAGAACTTAGACAAGCACAAATGCGTAGCAAATAACAGAAAGCAAGAAGCAATATTTTCTGTTTTTATTTTTAAACAGAACTTATATGACAATAGTAAAAAAATTGGGATAATTGAATCTAGCAACCACAGTGATGCATTTGGAAGCACAAAACAATAGGAAAATACTCTCCAAAGAATTTAAAGTCTCTTCACAATTTACTTAGAAAAGGTACAATTTCGGGAAAAAAAATGCATGAAATTCCCAAAATTTAGTTGAACAAAGGAAAACATGAACAATGAACCAATTACACAAAGACTGGTTTCCAAAAAGAATGCAAGGGTACATTCAATATTTCCATTTGACACCAGAATACAAAGAAGCAGATTTACAGTAAATATAGTCTCAAATGAAACCCAAAACTTACCTTTGAAGAGCAGTGACCTTGTACTTGTGAACTGGAAGGGCATTTATCTCTTCCTCACTCATTGATGCAGTGGTGGGAACGTTATCAGAATCTAATGCTCTCAAAGTCTCATAATCTACAGATGAACAAGTGTACATGAATCATCCTTTTCATCAAATTCCAAATGAATAACATGCCGAACAAGAGAAAACAAAATGAGAACTACACAATCAACAGTTGTATTTCACTATCAGTCATTGAGACTCGAGAATAGAACATCAAAAATAGTCCTTAATACCACACCTAGGTCATCAAATTCCCGGTCCCAAAGTGCAAGTTGGAGTCTGAGGCCTTGCAAACGTCCTCTGGTTGCAAGTGCTATAGATGTTGGCATATGCAACCGCAACTCAGTATGACCAACCAGCCCACTGGCCATGGCAGCATGGGCTTGAGCCTGAGCTTGAAGTTGCTGACAAGTTGCATACATCCTTAGAGTTGTAGCCATTAAAAATACACCAAGCACTAGCCAAAGCTACACATAAAAACTCTGCCATCATCAACCAGAAGACTAAAACATAAAACAACATTGACACATTTGGAAGAAAAAACATACCAGAAAGTTAGGAGACATCTGTTGTGAGTTCAGTATCATGAATAACAAAAGAACTGCCACATCAAAGAATGTGATATGTAAATTCAAAAACCATGTGAACAAAAAGGAGGTTACACTAATCAACAATAACCAAGATCATGAGTCTAACAAGTACCTGTAATGAGAAAAACAAGAGAGTTGGAATTAACAGGCCGTGTTGGATGTACACGCTGATAGAATTAACAAAAAAAACAAAAAAAACAAAATATAAATATCCTAAAGTAGACAAATAAATATGAGGAAAAGCAAAAGCAGTAGTAAACATTTACCACTGCCCGCCGCTCAGGGATAAAGCCTGGGAAGCCATTTTCTAAATCTGCTCTAGTCCCTCGAAACACAAAACTCATACTTGTCCAATTATTGCGTATCAACTTCTTCTCCACCAATGTCCAAGTCCGCTGAAAATCTTTAACAATAGAAATAGTATGGATAATATTGCTGATACAAATGAAAAAATGTCTCTAAATTTCAAAGTAAAGATAGCAAATTAGTGGAACCCAGTTCAAAACTTTTTTATCTATAAGCTACAAACGATTATTATTCCTGTTCAAATTTTAAAAAAATACTAATAAAAAAAAAGAAAAAAAATGAAGCGCCTCTGAATTTCACTGTAAAAATAGGTGAATCAATTAAATCCATTTCAAAATTTTTGATCTTTAAGCTAAAAATGATTATAATTCTTGATCAAATTGAAATGTGATTACAGTATATGATTTCCTGCCGTAATACATGAAAAGCATCAATCATTATCCAAAAATGAAGAATTAAAAATGCGAATGAAGAAACCCTAACACCAAACTTACGATACAGTGATAAAAAGTGAGGAAAAAATTTTGAGTGAAAGATCATATGCTATGGTAAGCGATAACTGGCGTTGTAGAATGAAGTAGGAAAGGGAGAGAGGAGACTTACATTTGATTTGATCGGTTAAAACGACGCCGGATCCGGGTATCCTAGCGTGGATCAATTCATGGTGATCATTATTTTAATGGAAATTGGAAGAGGACGATGGCGAGTTGGGGAACGAGTCGACTCGGACGCGTTGGGTTTGGATTTTTTGGCCTAAAACCAACGCGCATTCGCTTTTCCTGGTAATTGCTATTTAATCGTTTTGAAGGAGGCTGAACCAGAAACGACGTCGATTTTTGCAGCCGCACATATTACTATTATAGATTAGATGCATTTAAGGATTTTTCTTTTTTTTTTTTAAGAAAAAATGTATATTTTACACCATGTATTTTCATTTTTTTTATTTTTTTATTTTACATATTACACTTTCATTTCTATAAATTATTTTTTTATATTTTTATTTTTGTTGAATTTTGTCCTTTACACTTTTATTTTTGTTGAGTTTTGTCATTTGCACTTCTATTTTTGTTGATTTTTATTTTTTACATTGTTATTTCTACAAGTTATCCTCATATACTTTTTATAGTCTATCTAATTTAATACCAAATTTTATATATTTGAATAAATTCAGTTTTTATCACTGTAAAATTTACTCAAATATATATAGAAATTAAATAAAAAATAAATAAATTTTGTATTTAAAGTAAAAAATTATGTATTCAAATTATATATATATATATAATTAGTTAAAATAATATCTAGAATTTAATATCAGGTCAAATGGATATAACGGAGAATTTCATGTGATAGCCACTAATCATTTATATTAGAAAAAACATCATATTTAAAATAATTTTACCAATATAGACACTTAATTGAATAAAAAAATGTTTAAATACCAAAATTAAAAAATTCAGACACTAAATTTATAATTTATCCTAAAAAACGAAAGTGCATGTGGCAATTTATAAAAATAAAAATACAAAAAATAAAACTCAATAAAAATAAAAATGCAAGAGGATAATTTATAAAAATAAAAGTGTAAGGAACAAAGCTAAAAAAATGAAAATATATGTGATAAAATATGTGGTTTTCCTTTTTAAATATATTAAACATCTCTTATTTAGTCCATGACTTTTTTTTTTGAGATGTTTATGCTCATATTTTGCTTGTAGCATTTATTAAGTTTTTAAGGACGATTCTATTTTTAAGGCATGATGTTGCAGGTTTTTTTTTTGTTTGCTTCATTTAGATTGAGAATTTTTAAATTTATGGATTTAATCAAAATTTATGAACTTAAATATCATGAATTCTACAAAATTTAAAATTCATGAATTTTTTATTTTTTTGTATATAAAACTAATTCATCGATTTAAATGCTATTTTTATAGTAAATATATAATTGTAAAATCCATTATTCATTAAGTGATGATTTCATAAAGTTTCATCTTCTATAAGGGATTTTAGAATTTTTATTTTGAAAGATTATAGTAGACTATATATTTTAAACAATCTATAGATTTTTAATTAACTTTTCTTTATCAAATGATAAATTTGTAATAAATTCATGAATATTTCAAAATTCCTCATTAAAATTTCACGGACCAATAGATACTTTTATATTTTCTACAGATAAATTACAGTTGTTATTATTTGAATTTTCAATTTTTTGCATTTTTTATTTAAATTAATAAAAAAAATTAAGAGCAAATTGATGACACTTATTCCATTGTTGGATCAAAATATATTGTTATATGGGTGAAACAACTTCACCATTAAAAGTCTATAAAAATTATTCAACTAATAATTAATGATTTGAATATCTATTTCCTAATATAAAATGTAACGGATTTAAAATTTAATGTTCTATAACTCTTTTAGATATTTATGATGAAAAGGAAATACATAATTTTATTAGTAAAAATTTCAAATAATAATTTTTAATTTTTTAATAAGAATTAAATACGTTGATGTCCTGAACTTTTTTGTATGATATTATTTAATTTTTTACTTTTAAAAATTATATTAAAATGTCATGTACTTTTATTCCCTTAACCTGCTTGACACTTTCACTCATTTTTTAATTCAATTTTTGTTAGTCAAAGTCAAAAAAAAAAAAAAATTATTTTCTTTAACTTCCAAAAATACTCATTCTTTTACACAGTCACCTTGTCTCACCCACCAATAACTTACATCCCCTGTACAACCAACCATCCATGCAGATAAAAGACCAAAACCAACTAACCAAAACAGTCAAAATCAAACTAAAGCCTGAAACTTCAATTTCAAAAGACATATTGACTTCGCTAGCAAGGATTCGTAAGTTTTCTTGAGTAAAACCTATCTCAATTCCATCATCACTTGATGGGGAAGGAGAGGCAAAGGCAGTAATATTAAGGAAAGGGACATCACCATTCCTTAAAGCTAGCTCTTGCATAAGAGAAGCCCATTGCCCATCGAACCCGATATCAAAATCAACAATATGAATTCTATCAAAACCCTTACAAGCCTCGAGCAAGGCTTGATTGGAGGTAAAATTGGCAAACTGAAGGATGGATGAGATCTCAGAGAAATATTTGTAGCACCAACCTTCATAATAAGATATAAGCAGACACATTATTAGATGAGTTGGTGGTGTTGTTGATATGTAGTTGAAGTAACTGCAAGGCCTATTTGAAGTAAAAAGCAGCCCTAAGATGAGGCTTATCGATGGGAAGAGAGAGCTGGTGATTGAGCCACGCCAGCATCCCTTGCGTGAGTACTGGATTGCCCGTTTCGATCAGCTCTGCTGCCTGACATATTGGGTTTTGATCACCAAGACCCACACTCACCAAGGTGAAAAACCCCCCTCCACACGTTGTCCTCGCGAACCGAAGTTGTTGGTGTCCCTGGACTCGCTGGCATGATTGGGTCTCTTGTTTGTTGAGTCTGTTAAAACCCACATCCTCTCTCTCTCTCTCTCTCTCTGTTATTTTTGCCATAGAGGTAATGTTTAAACAGTTTTCTTGAATCAATCCTTGGCAATTGTTGGGTTTTGTTAGATTAATTTGATGATAATGATGGGTTTCTGAGTTTTGATTTCATAGGCAACATATTATTGTTTTCCTTCCATTGTTGCTGAAGTCTTAGGTAGCCAACATATTATCTTTGTTTTCAATTGAAAATAGGATTTCTGGATTTTGATTGTAATGATTTTAGTATTTTTATTCTTTTTTGAGCTTTTTTTGATTGGTTTCAGATTATTTTGATTTTTTTCTATTGTGATGAGGATTTCATTCAAGATATGATTTATTGTGAATTGAGTTTATTAATGAGTTTGGTAGAAATGTTTTAGTAAAATGAAAATATCAACGCCGGATTAATAGTGTAGTGGATTTTTTATTTAATTTTAATAAAAATTAATGTATTTGTATAATGTAGTCTAAATAAAAAAGTGTTTTAGTATAATTTTTAAAAATAAAAAATTAAATAATAAATAAGTCAATGAATTTAACTTCTTTTTTCTTAATGAATCAACATGTATAAAAAAAAAAAAAATTCTTCATCATATCTCAAATAAGAAAAAAGATTACTACTAATTCATATGAAATTTCATCTCTTGAGCTCCTCGTGGGTAACACTAATTTACCAACACAATGGAGAACTCGCCATCGTTGTACTGTTTATTTCACTTGTGGTCTCAGAAATTAATAGACGGTTAGGATTTTGGGACCACAAGTACTTTTCATTATTATGATGATGAAGACCCTTGGGGAAAACACGTGGTGTTCCTCGTTTGACTCAACTTTAAGTGTACAAACTGCATAAGTATTTTCTTTTTTTCGGTTTTTTGTCTCCTTCTCAAGAGTCAAATGTTAATAACTTTTTTATACTAAAAAATTAAATAATTGAATTAATATTTGAGCTGTCCAGTAGAGAATAGTCTTCTCTTTGAATAATCTTCTATTATAATAATTATGAATATAAAACATCGATCTCCAAATCTATTCATTATAAAATACATTTTACCGTTAAACTATTTCACTTCAACATTAATAAAAATTTTACGTATGCTCCTATTTTGCTTATGTTTCATTAGAAATATTTTTTTTCATAAAAATCGTTAATATATCTATATAACTAATAAAAAAGGAAAATATAATTTTAAAATCATCTAATTTTTATTTTATCTTGATTTTGACCCTCTGGCAACAATTGTAGGTCTTTTTTTTTTTCATCGAGAAAAATGAATTATATTATGAAATTTGAATCTTAAAATTCATTTTTGTTGGCTCTAGACATTAAGAATGAGGTTGAATTGATGTATAAAAATTAAAACAAGAAAGTAGGAAGGAAAATGAGTAGAAGAGAGACACAAAATTTATAATAGTTCGGGTATAATCGACCTTGCGTCCACTCTCTAATTCTCTGCAATTAGGTATTTCACTATTTTCAAATGATGTTTATAAGTTCACACCTAACTTTTACATTTGTGATTTCAAGACTCACACAACAGCCTTTATACTTGTATTTTTGAGGCTCACACAACAACTTTTACACTATGTGTTTTTAAAGCTCATATAACAACCTCTCTTTAGTGTTTTTATAGACTCACACTACAACTTTTACAAATGGTGTTTATGCTCACACCAATCAATTACTTAAAAAATAGAAAAGATTGAGTAGCAAAATTGCAAGAGTTTGGGTTACAAATTAATGAATTCTCTTGCATTTGCATTTGTTTGGTGAATTATTTATAGCCTATACCCACCAAAGAGACGTTACAATAAAATTGGTAGCAAATCTCCAAAGTATACTAGACAAATTTTTGCATTAAATATTTGTCAGGCTTCATTCGCGGTCGCTACTACTCTTTCACGGTAGCGATTTTCCAATTTTCTATACGGAAGCCAAAAATTGTGGCGAAAATCTCCATTTGTGTCTAACAACTAGTCCACGTGTCATCTTCTTATTAGTTCACTAGGAAAATATAGTTGTTGTCTTTCACCTGCTCACAAAAAAGTAATGGTACGATTTTTCTTGTACAGACAACAGCTTAGGTTGCGAATTCGTTTGTCAAAATGTTTATCTTCTTCTTCATGATTCGCAATCGCTACCAACCGGTTGTCATCGCGATTTTTGTCTTCCAACAGTCACCGTCATGCTGTAGTTGTGGACTTGATTTTCTCTTGAATTACTTTGAAATTCGCGATTGTGACTGAGTCGTGACACACACTGTGAATTCATCTGTGACTTTAGGACTCTCATCTTTGGATGGGTCGTGGTAGAGAAGTGGTCTGCGAATTCGTCTGTCTAATTTTCAACCTGTCTTAAGCTAAGTCGCGGTTGCGGTCGCGAATTAGGAGACACTTTCTTTTTTTTTTAGAGATTTTGAACTTCATCAAACTTTCAATTTAGAGACTAACTAAAAACTACAAATTAGAGACTAACTAAAAACTGCAAAAAAATACTTAATTGAAACATTAGTCATGATCAATCTCTTTTGTCAATATCAAAAGAGATTTAAGATTTAGGGTTAACCACCCTAGTTCAACGACTTTTAGATAATTTTATCATGGCTAATAAAATAACAGGTGTACTCCTCCAAATTTGCTATATTGGTTTCCAAACATATTTTAAAAATATAATATTTATTTGAAATCTTATTGAAATTTATTCATGATGTTTTGCACCTCTCAAACTCATTTACAATTATTAAAGTAAAAATAAAAATTAGATTAAGTGTAAACTAATCAAATGAAAATTTACTAGTCATTAGATTTGTAAATGAATCTCGTTTGGTAAATCAATTTAGATCTTTCCAGCTTGTTTATATTTATAAATAAATAATTCTAAACTTCACTTTGAATCTCGTTTGGTAAATCTAACTAAACTTGAATAAAAATCTATTTGACTCATTTAAATTTATAAACAGCTTGTTTAAACTCAATTATTAATATTTTTATTTCAAAATACATATTATTATAAAATTTACAATTACATATTTTTATTATATAAATAACTTAAAAATAATAATAACTATTACTTAATATATTAAACTATATAAAATAAATATCACAATTTTAATAATTTCATAAAAATTTTTGACTATATCTTAACATTATTAATAAAATTTAAATTTAATTATATTCATGAAAATTTTGTATATATATATATATATATATATATATATTTGATGCAATGGATTTAATAATAAATTAAGTTTAAATTTAAACATTAGATTTTTTTTAATAAATCAATTAAATTTAAATTAACCTAAATTTAAATCTAGTTAATTGAATTCATTTGTTGCTCTAATTATGGTTATCCTAGACAAGGAAAAATTAACAGGATATTTTTTGTTGCTCATAAAATCAAAAGGACATTTTGATGAATTTTCGTATTTGTACCAAAGAGAGGGAGATTCCATCGTGAATTTTGAATCATGTAGTATTATGGTATGAGTGTCCTATTACATGTGTGTCCATATATATTAAATGCAAATATAATAAATATTTTAAAATCAACTAATGAACAAATTTAGATAATGAATATTTTAAATTTAATCAATGAATGTTGTTTTATCACACATATGTATATATACATTAAATGAAAATATAATACATATTTTAAAATCAACTAATAAATAATTTCGGATGATAAACATTTTAAATTTAAATAATGAATGATATTTTGTTTTTCACAAGAATTATGTATATGATATTAATAATACAATTGCTATTGGTATTCTATGCATCATATGATAACCATCAAGTATAAATATGATAAACATTATTGATGTAATTACATATATAATAAATATTGTATTTTTGATTGATGAACATTATTAATTTGATTAATGAACATTTTGTAATTAATGTTAGTCAACTTTGAAACTTTATTAACTTGAGACTTGAAAAATTTTAAAATGATTATTTTTAAGTTGAAACATTTACTAATATAAATGAAAGGATGTTTATAGAAAATACTAAATAAAAATAAAAATAAATTCATTTTTTTTAACAGACCTGATAGTAGGGGCGAGCAAAACCGAACTGAAACCGAAAAATAGAATCGAATTGAGTAAATTCGGTTTATATTGTTTGGTTTTAAAGTAAATTCGGTTCAGTTTGATTTAAAAAAATAGAGAAATTCGATTTTTAATTTCAGTTCGGCTTAAAATTGAGAAAACCGAATAAATCGATTTGTGAATTTTTTTAATTGATCTTTAAATTTGAGTTTAAAAAACTAAAAATAAATTGTTCTATATAAGATAAAAAAAGTTCAAATTAATTTATCACAATTACAGTCTATTGAGAGTCTAAAACTAAAAATTGAACCGAATCAAATCGATTTTATTCGATTCGATTTACTTCAATTTTACTTAAATTTTAGTTAGTTTGATTTTAAATTAAATTAAATTTAATCTATTTAATTTTTAAAATTTCGATTCGATTTGAATCAAATCGATCGAATGCTCAGCCCTCCCTGGTAGTACCCCCTTAGCTGGCTGGGAAGAACTGAATCAGAACGGGCTGGCACCGACAAGCAAGCAAGTTACCTGCCCATTATGTAACCAGAAATAGACCACGATTGATTCTCTGGCCTCAACTTCACCAAATCCGACAGATACTCAGAAGATAACAAATAAAAAAAAAACGTATTAAATCATGTCGGGATAGCACTATATATATAAGTCAATATCAACCTACTAATAGCAAAAATTATTTTGAAATTTAAGAATTCTCATTACATAATTTTTTTAAAAAAAATCCAAATAATTAAAGAAATTTATTTCTTGGTTTCAAAAAAAATTGTCTTTAAAATCAGTTGAGAAAAAAATAAAATGCCAGCGACAAAAAAAATGATAAAAAAAAAATCATAACTTTCTATCCAACAAGGGGGCCATCTTATAATTGAAGTGAACGCTGAATTAGACAGAGTCGACCCAAGTTCAGAAAAATTTCTTCCTTTTCCATGTGACAAGAAATTACACCTACCGATTTTGTTATTTAAAAGTTGCTTATAGTTTGAACTAGCAATAAATGTTTAATTAGACTTAACTCCAGAGTCCATAAATAAATTCCAGGGTCCATATCTCGGTTGCGCTCATTTTTACAAGAAACTTCAATTTTAATGTTTAATTTTAGACAATTTCAATTTTATTATCAGTTAAATTAACACAAAAGCGTAATATTAAATTAACACAAAAGCATAATATTATATAAATTATTACATAATTTATGATGCATGTAATACAATTACGAAATAATTACAAAAGCAACATTGTCTTTAGTTGCTAAAAATCAAGTATCAAGAGTTGATCATGTTCATTAAACTTTTTTTTTTTATGCCAAAAATGTCCATAAATCTCATGCATATATACAATACCTCACCATTTTTTTTATGCAATTAAAAGTTTTTAAATTTTGTTTAATACGTCTTCCCTGTCTGTCGTTTTGCCACATTTTTCGCATTCAATAATGTTTACATCTTCAATCCAAGCTTTTGACCAGCAACATCACACCTAACCTCAGCAACTCCAATCCTATAATTTTCAAGATCAAACTCCATCCAAAAATCTTGCTGATGATGGTGACCAATCACAAATGCTTCTATTCCCAACAAGTCAGAATTCCCAAATGTAAAGCACCACACTGAATCCTTCCCTCTAACCTCACCCGCTACTCGGTACAGCAACCTCTCACCCGACACACTCATCTCGGCACCCGAGAACACCAAAGTCACTATGGGTAACGCGGGCAAACTTGGAAGGGTCGGGTCTACCAAATAACACAAATCCATTGCCCCTTGAAACACAAAATCAGGTTCATTTAGAACCCTTAAAACCCCTCTAGTTTGTAGCAAGAACTCATTTCTTAAAGCGGTATAAACCAGACCCAATAAGAATGTGAACTGAGTACCCGAGTCAACCATTGTTTGCCCTGCGCCAGTATGGTCCGGTTCAAAAACCGATTTGGGCAACGCTAAGACCTTGTTATTAACCTTAATGCCTTCGAGTTGGACGGTATAAGCAACTCGGTCAAAATAAGGCAAAGGAGTTGACATTCGGACCATGTTAGTATAGCTTAGCGGCCTAAGCCATGGTAAACTAACATCGCCGAGAACCAAAACGCCTGCCGAGTCAACACCTGATATGCAATACGAGAATTTGGGATACCCCATTTGTGTCACGAATGATAATGACCCACGGTTCATTCCCATTAACCCTGTAGTCTTGGCATCGTCATCCGAATTCGAGCTAAAACCTGTACCCATGCACCCGAAGATAGTTCCAGGTCGGGCGGATAACCCGAGACGAAATGTGTCGAACGCGAGGTTGCCTTCATTGGAGGAAGCATCAGCATAGGAGAGGATGACGTGGCAGAGCTTAGCAGCGTCGCATGAAACAGGTATAGTAAGGTCCCGGGTTCGGGTCTGGCAGGTAGGGGAAGAGCAAGCGATCTTGGAGTA
The DNA here is from genome assembly GCA_949677035.1 of Omphalea diandra. Lineage (NCBI taxonomy): Eukaryota > Viridiplantae > Streptophyta > Magnoliopsida > Malpighiales > Euphorbiaceae > Omphalea > Omphalea diandra. Next base: position 12,235 of record CATIWR010705894.1, on the reverse strand, counting down.
TGTTTTAGAGGCGAGAGGGTTGAAAGTGGAGTTCAACAGCGGTGTTTTCTTGCAGTGGAGCCAAGAAAGCTCGCTGCCGGTGTCAAGAACCATGGAGACGTTCTGCGGGGGCGAGCCGACAGTGAGGTTGACGGTGAGGGAGACATTGTGGTGGAATACAAACTTCTTGGTGCGGGCGGCGGTGGAAAAATGTCTTACAATGGAAAAACTGTGAGAATGTTTATGGGTTTTTAGGGGTAGGATTAATGGTTCTTGTTTCAATGAAAAACAGTGTTTGGGTACTGAGAAAATGGAGGAAAATAGTAATAGGAGCAACAGTAGTGGTGGTGCTGATTTCGCAAGAAAATAAAGAGAGGCCATGCTTTTTTTTTTTTTTGTGGGGTTGATATGCGAAGTGGTAGTTTAAATAGTAGTGGATATTAAAAGAGTTTGATTTATTTGTTAATTTTGTTACTGAGGGAGTTTGTTTTTGAAAACAGAAAGGATAATTATTACAAAAAATTTGGAGGCAAGTGGTAACTAGAGAGAAAATGAGTGTAAGAGAATGATTTAGGGGTTGTTTCAAGGTTGGAGAAAGGTTGTTGTTCTTTGTTTCATTGCATACAAATGACAAATTCCTATATACATGAAGATCTAACACGGCACTCATTAGATTAATTAAGACAATGATGGCTTGACTCTAAAGATAAGTATGTTTTTAGTTGAGCGGTTAAGCAATTAAATTTTGCTGTAAATTATTTTCAAAGAGGGAAAAGAAATTGACATCTCTTAATTTTTTTTAAAGATAAACAATTACAGTAATATTTTCATATTTTTTTTATATAATGGATGTAATTTTTTATTATTGTCTCAAAATGTGATTCGGATTTAAGTTTTTTTTTTTTTTAATTTTTCATTCGTTGAACTTAAAAAGATTAATGAAACCTTGAGTTTCAATAATGAGATGTAGAAAAAATATGCATCTTGTGTCAAGTATTATAAAAGTTGAATAATTAACTAATTAATTTCAGTCTAAAATTTATTGTGACAAAATTAAGTATATCCACAAAGATATAGTCTAGCAGAAAATATATTAATTACCTAAATAAAACTTCCGGATTTAAATTTGAATTCTCTTTTGTGGTAAAAAAAAAAATTAAGACTCCGTTTATTTCGCAAAAAATATTTTTAAAATTATTTTTATTTAGTATATTCAGAAAAATTAATCAACAAGTCATTTTTCGAATTTTAACAAACTTATTCAAATGAAAATAAATCATATAAATACATATATTTACTATCACTAGTCATCATTGACTATCAACACTCATTATCAGTTAATGATGGTCTTTAGTGATAAATAAAATTCATAAAAATTTTATAAATAGTACAAATATAAATTATGTATAATCTAAATTTTATTATAATTTTATGAATAAAAGAAAATTAATATTTTTTACAATGTATTGCAAATACCATAAATATATTACTTAAGAAAATATTTAAAAAAAAAATATATATTTTTCAAATAAATTATTTTATGTGAAACAAATAGATTTATATTCAAAAAGTAGTCCATGTCCCCCTCCTAAAACAAGTCAAAATTTTCTAGTTTAATTTATTGAACTTCTTTATGAAAATTAATTTATTTTACTTAAGCTCTTTTAGTTTATGCATAGCATTGCTTGGATTTATGTCAAAACATATATATTTATAGTGTTTTGTGTACGATTGTAACGTAGGGTTGTGTGATTCTGAGAAGAAGTTACTTCCAAGGAATTTTTCATTATGAACAAAAATGACACCTAGAAGATACTATTGCTACTTCAACTTGGTAGGCCTTTTCCCCTTTGGAAACTGTAAATCGCTTTTCATGTGTGTGTGTCGTATCCGGGCAAATCCCAATTGGTCCAAGAATTTGCCCTTCCAAGCATTTTCTAGTTGATGAAGACATATATATACTTGCAATATATTACATTGGCAAATTAGAAATTTATTGCATTTAAAGTAAATAAATTTATTTAAATTAACTAAAAAATATATCAAACAAAATTCAAAAACTTGAAAAGCATTAACAAGAATAAGCAACAAACTATAGTGTATATTTTATAGACAGTAGCTTTGCAATTACCAACTTCTTCCTTTAAAAATTGCAACCGTGGAAGGTACAAATGGGGACAAAAAGTGGGCATTTCTATAAAAAAAAAAAAAAATCAGGAGAAGAAGAACCCAACAACACCAAAAACCCATTTCATTGGATGTGAGAAACTGTTTGTCTAGAGACAATTATGGATAAACGTTTTTATTTACTAATTAATTCTTGATTGTGTATTATATTGGTGATTTGCTAAGACTAGTGATTGAAATCGATTAGTATATATTATTGGTGATTGTGACACATACGTAATTTATTAGAAGGTTGAAACCTTAGGCATAGATTGGATAATCTAGACTTTGGTCTCTGGAAGCAGCCAACTTCAATGTTCCAATCAATCAATTTTTATAAGAACTTTAAACAAATTGATCCATAATTGATACTCTGTCAAGCATTATTTATTTGACATATATAGTTCTTTGATTGGAGAATATCTGTCCATATTATACACTTGATACATGCTTTGACTGAGCACATATGGGGATAAGGCACCCTACTCAGGAGACCTTGCGGAGGAGCCAAGAACTGATGCTTCCCTAGCTGCAAACTATGCCCTAGATAGAGATGTCAAAATGAGTTATAACATTCGAATATAATTTTTCAAACACATAAAATTAATGAATTAAGATTGAAATTTAGTTGATTCATATTATAAATGAGTTTATTTATTTATGACACAACTTGAAACAAATTATATAATACATGTGAATTTATTATAACTCGTTTAATTTTACGTATTGTATAAATCTGACATAATTTATTTATAATATGTATAATTTATATGCAATATCAAGATTAAAATGATCATTTGTATAAAATATATAGATATTTTTTTGTATTTATATTTATTGAAAATAATTTAGATCATATTTATTTAAAATTTTTATGTGTTTATATTTATTTATAAGAATATTTGAATTTTGGTGTTGTATAAATATTTATTTAGATTTTTTTTTATTGATATTGACTCGGAACTTTGAAAAATATATGATAATAGATAATGTTTCAATTAATTTAAATAAAAATATAATATTTTTAAATTATAAATTTATGCCAATTAAATGAGTCATTTATATTTTATGATTCATATATAATTTAATTAAATAAATAAATTAGTATAACTTATTTAAATTTTAATAAAATTGAGATATTTTAATATAATAATAAATAAATTGTGTTTTGACACCAGTAATATCATCTTAGTGAGTTGGAATGATATCAAGACAACTCATCAAACCCATTTTGAGGTAAAGGAGGCAGCCAATCAGCACAGCCATTATCTTATCTATAGGCCTACAAAATGTGAACAACGCAAAGTGGATAGAAATCTGCTAAAATTTAGTATAAACACTTAATTATTTAAATAACTATTTATCTAAAAATGATAATATTTTTGGAGGAATTGTTTGAATTTGAAATTCAAGTGTAGGTTTTTTTTTTTTTAGTATGTGTAGGCGTTAAATATACAATAGCCTCATATTTAATCTAATTTGATATATCTAATATAATAGTTAAAATACATCATCTCAAATTTATTTGTTTTTAAAGTTTATAAATGAATAAATTCTAATTTTAGTGAATAATATTTAAAATATATTTTATATATGAGGTAAAATCTTTTGAAATCACTCATTTTAATCAAAATATATAAATATTATTTTTATTTTTAATTTAATTATATAAATTAATATTTATAATTTTATATGAATAAGAAAGTTTGATAAGTTCATTGTTCAAATTACATATCTATTAAAGCTATATTTTGAATTTATTTTTTAAAAAATAAAATTAAAAAATTATACAAATTCAAAAATAATTTCAAAAAATTTAAATAATAAAATTAGAATAAAAAATTTAAAAAATGAAAATTTTAATTATATATATTTATTATAAAAAAATAAATCTCACGTGAAACATAAGAATACCACTAGTTATGTTTAAGAAGCTGAGTCACCACTGTAGCTTTCCATCTTCCTTCTGCAATATTGCCACTTCTTCAAATAAGTTTTCATTATCAATCAATCGTCATAAAAAGTTGACTATTAATAAAGCTTTTGGCTTTTTCAAAATTGTTTCACATAAGACATACAATTTGAATGCAAAAGATGTATACATAATTATTTAATTATGTCCATTAGCATGCATGATTATTGTTTTTCTTCTTCAAGCTCCTTCTCCACCCACACAGTCTTCTGCCAATCCCATCTATTTGGTCCCTCACTCATTGCCTCAGTTGTCTATTACCCAAAGGCAGCTAGATTAAAATATAAACTTGCTACTTTTTCAAACCCAATAATATATATTATACATATTAGTAATTCTATCTCATTTCCTTAGCACTTCAAAAAATAAAAATTACATTATCACCGAGTGTTTTAAAAGATTTTGAGTGCAAGTTTTTAAATATGCAATTACGTTAAAATTCAATAGGACTTTTATCATAGTCGACTTAAATTTAAATTTATTTCAAACTCAAAAAGATATGAAAATATTGAATGGTCTAACAAAAAAAATTAAAACCACGTTTTTTTTCTAACAAAGTTTTGGAGTGGAGCTTTATATAGAAAAATTTATGATTTTCAATAAATTTGAATTAAATAATAAAAGTTGGGTTAAGAGTTCAGTGCGTGGAAACATTTTAACATAATCCATATGACTGCATCACTTTTTGTTTATCATTTTTTCCATTCATATTTATACATAAAGAATAAAAAAATTATTCAAATTTGCTCATTTAATTTCATACATGACTGTAAACCAATATCTACTGCAAAGATATTCAAAGCCATTATTTTGGCCTAATTACGTCAACTAGTCCACTGTTCTTATTCTATAAAATGGTCCACACATGCATCATTATCACTATATAAACTTATATAGCAAACCTCCATTCTAAATCTTTGTGGTGGTGTCCCAACCTACTATTGCCAAATGCCAAGTGCAAACCAATTCTTTCAATCATATCCCTCATCAAGACGTGAAGAGAATTTAACCCTTGATACATATGCTTGAGGACAAGCTATAGCACACTTTTTAGTCTTTTAAGCAACTTGCCAAATAAAATATTGAATTCTACGGTGGACCATCTAATTATTTCCCAACCCTACTGTTATAATCTTCACTGCTCCTAATTAGAAAACTTGATTATACTTAAAAATTAAAAATATCATTAGTTAAGTTTATGTGTGAATTGTTTTTTGGGCTAGTTTGTTTTGTAGGCTATGTTTTCATATTTGTATAAACTCCATTTTTTTAGTCTAGTCAGAATCAAATTAAACCATTCACATTAAAATTAAAAATAAAGATTTGTAAACTTAGGACTATGTGTTTGATTTTTTTTTTTTATTGAGATACAGAATTTGATTTGCTAGACATAAAAAGTGAATAAAAATATTACAAAAAATGAATAAATAATGGTGACATTATGCATTTGAAAAATATAAGCCAAACGTAGTTGAGTCTAATTATTATTATTATTATCAGGGGCATGTGTGAATATTCTGAATAAAATTTATAAATACAAAAAGTAAATCACAAAACATAGAAATTGAATCAGGACAATAAAAAAAAATGAACATCAAATGAAAACAATTATGTATTTAATTTTTTAAAAAAATAAAAAGAGCCAGATGCACTTTAACATGTAAGAACACTTCAGGTATAGCGAAAATTTATACCTATTAGTGCTCTTAAATCAAAGGATTCATTCAAGTACAGAAAGACAATGCTTTTTTATAATATGGCTCCTAGAATCTAACCCTAATCAGTGAAGTTCCTAATAAATCCGCTTGAATTTTGAGTTAAATTTATATGTATTTTTATTAATATAATTCTTATTAAAAATTAAAATTATAACTTGCAGCTTCATAAACGATTTGACACTTAGAATCAAAATTCATTTGAGAAATCTATACACTCTGATTTTAGTAGCAGCATTTTTTTTTCCTTTTCTTTTCTCATTTTCGTCGTCGAGATATAAAAACTGCACCATAATCTAAAATGAAAAAAACCCTAAAATCATCCAAAATTTTCATCTATAATTTGTTTTAAATTATGTATCATGATATAAATTACATTATATATAGATCCCTTGACTGTTAACAATGCTTTTCCAATAGAAAAATAAATGAATATATACAAGACATATGGTGCTCGTCTAAGTTTTGTCTCTTTTGCTAATTATTCAAAGAAATTAGGGAAATAGATGGAGAAGAAGTAAAGCACAAAGGAACAAAACACTTTGGTGTGCTTTCATAATCAATCGAAGATGCATGCAAAGCGCGATATGAAGTTGATTCTCTGTAACCCTAACGCGGTTTCAATCAACAATTAATACAATGGTTATTATCTAGAACTTGTACGTACACGTGTCGTCATTTATTGAAAATCAATCAAAATTAAATTACATTTACACAAGTAAAATAATTAAATTGAAGACTAATGATACTAAATATTTAAATATTTTCATATTCTCATAATTTTATTTAAATTTCATAAACAGCGTATTTTTTTCAATTTTCATAGCAAAAGTTTGAAAGTAAAATATTTTATCACTTTTGATTGATATGGGTGCCAAAGATTTGATAAACCCATAAACATATGAAATTCTTAAAAATTTTAGATATTATCAATTTTAGTTTTTAAAAAGTTATTTTTTTAGTTTTAATTATAAATTTAATAATTAATTAGAATTTTGGATAAAATTCATCTAATTATGAATTACACACTAATTAGGTATTTTATATATATATATATATAAAATAGTCAAATCATCAAATTATTCATATATAAAGTACACATTTTAACTTCAAAATGACAAATATAAAATCTCAAAATAATCATTCAAATCCTAGAAACCCACATATGCATTTTCAAGTGAGAAAGAAAGTAATTAGAACAAAAAGAAACAAACAAACCTTTGGTTTTGGATTAAACGGAAGGAACTCATATTAATAACTACAAATTTCATTTACAAAAATAACTTATTTGAAATTTCAAATACTCGTATAAATTTGCAAGATCATATCTAATTTGTCCTACAAACGATAAAAATAAAAAAATTAAATCAAATCAGAAATTTTCAATTCTTTTGAATATTTTTCATAATCAATTCGATTTTTGGTTCAATTTAATATTCTCATGTCTCGTACATATCCCTACTCAAAATAATAGAAAATAAAGTGCTTAGAGTGAAAGAGCTTAAAGATGTTGCCAATGATCCTTTCTCTGCCTTTAAAAATTAAGTTTGTGGCAAGCAAGAGTAAACCCTAAAAAGATTGACAAATTACGGATTAGAAGAATTCTTTAATCTTTAGTGCTTATTGTTTACTGTTTTTTTAGTGATGTTAAGTGCTTTATTATTAATCAATGGAAAGTTCGTAGAGTTTGCATACTCGTGGGCTACACATGTACTCAAACCCTTCTCAAAATTTGACAAAAGTAAAAAGAAATGAAATCTCTGGCAATAAGAAGTGCACAAACCTACATTCTTCCAACTAAGTAAAGTTTTAAGGCGTTTAAATGTAGTTGGTAATTGTATTGGTTGCGTACTAATTATTGATAACTATTTGTGGTAGGTGATTGACGTTAGGTATTCGACAAAATTATTATTATTTATAATTATTTATATATATAATTACAAATATAAACACACACACACACACACACACACACACACACATATATATATATATATATAAAATATAAAATTTGAATTTTCAAAAATAAATGTTTAAGATAATGTGTAACCATGCATTAGACATTTCTTTCAAAAAAAAGAATTATGCATTAGTCATTAATTATTTATGTAATAGTGGTTTTATTAAAAATGGATAGAGTGATAAATTAGCCACAAGTAGTGGTAAAATTAAAATTATATTAACAAGTAAATATATCATTTTTAATAAACATAATAAACAAACTCAATAACTTAATGGATATATTTATTTTTTAATATATAAAAGTAAAATTTATTGATGAAAAACTCTAAATAACACCCTTTTTATAACTTCAACAAACTAGAATATAAAAAGGCTATTCAAAAAGATAAAACAAACACCCCTTTAGCTTGTTCTTGAAAATAAACCTAAATTAACGTTTACCTTTCAAAATGATATTCAATTTTTTAGATAATTAAAATAAATAATAGTTTAATATTATTTAAAAAATAGATTACTTGAAAATATTATAAAAATTTTCTTAATCAAATTATTTCATTTTATTTTAAGATCATAAAACACTTAGAACAAAAAAATATTTTAAAACAAAAATTAAAACATCTGTACCAAAATAAAATATTATAATTAAAACTTTATAACCTAACCCTAACTATTCAGATTTACATAATTGATGACATCCACATCTGACTATACATTCGATAGAAAACCAGGCCCTCAATAAAATAATAATTAACTTGAATGAGAATCAAATTATTCAAAACTTGCTTCCTGTATCTGCAACTGAAAATATTGAACATCTGAAAATAGCAATGCCCAAGCTTACAAATATCTGAAAATATTCAACATACAAAACAACCAGCTTGAGACACCCTACGGTTTTTCCACTTCATACAGCAAATACGGATCAGAGACTAATTATTTCGAGCTTTGTTCAAAAAAACAAATTGTTTTAACCTTACAGCAGTAATAGCTAAAAGGATAAATCATAAATAAATGCTGAAGCCAAAATGCAACAGAACTTCCTTTCACAATATCTGTATAATTCTTGCTAGATATATACAGCACATCAAGATATTACAAAAAAGGCTAACAAAATTAAAGAAATTTTAGATGAAAAGGTCTCTCTGGACATTAATCAGGACTTCCTTTGACTATTGGATTTGCATCAAAATGAAAGAAAAGATGAGAGACTCTCCAACTACAAGTCTTACTCAGTGTTTACCCTCCTTGGGGGTGTCCTTTTGAGGAACCTTTAGTTCCAGTTCCTTAGGCGTTGCCTTCTCTGAAGCCCTGAATAATATACATTAATCTCATATTAGCATCCTCGCCCGTACATGCACAGACAAGTTTGAAACACGATAAAAAACAATTCGATAAAAGACAAAGTTAGACTATGTTAGAGGTGTTCCAAGTTAAGAAAACTCCCATAACAAAATCATAACAAAAGTTGTTCCTTTTTCTTTCAATATTTTCCACGCATTCATACCCAATGGTGAAACTCTTCTTTCTTAAGAATGATGTTTACAGCAATGCCAAACAGCAAAAAGAGCAATCAAACAAAACTAGTATCACTAAAGAAATCTCATAATTGCGATAATTCAATATGATTCCACAATTCTATTCTTTTTTCCTGCAAATCAAAAGGAATTCCAATGACTATTAAGGATGCCAGTACCCAACAGAGCTTCAGAATGACAGCAGTAACTGGAAATTCTCATCCAATTTTAGCACATGATAGACGGCCAGAAAGTGGCGCAACAGCTACAACTATCTTATTTTCAGCAATATAATATGCGCTTACATTCTTCGATGTCAGGAAATGGCAACTTATCAAAGCTAACATAAGAAAAATTACATATTTTCACAACAAAGAAATGCAGAAGTTCAATATCAGCAGCCTAGGCGATATAGCAATTAAATAGATTTCAAGATAATCACCAATTCTGGAAATTCTTCAATTGTGTTCATCAATTTCTAAACTGCAAGAATATACACAACTAATGTGTACCTGGAAGCAGCGGCGGATTCCTCTTCAAGCCAGTTGCGTATATGCTTGACGTTGCGCCTAAAAATGGCAACCAACTGCTTTACGTCGCTCCTCAACAAAAGAATTGAAGCGCTGAGGCCGGCCACCGTGATTATGAAATTGGTCAACCCATTTCTATATCTATTCTTTCAAACCCTACAAAGAGAGAGCAGAATTGAAAACCAGGAAGCTGGGCTTAAGGGGCCAGAGACATAACCTCTCGAGCCCAATGAAAGTCAGCCCACAACCAAGTATGATAGTGTCGTCTTCTATTTTTTTACTAACTTATCTTATGAAGTGAGAGGAATACTTTATCTCTATTATATTTTTTTTAATTATAAAGACATGTGATATATTTTAAAATATATATAGTGTAATATTTTCCAAATTTATTTTTCACTCAATCTATTGTATTTTAAAATATGTTACTTGTCACTGTAATTATGGTGTGATTGAATCAATTACAATCGCTGAAAATTTATTATACATATTTTCATCAAATCATCTAGTGTTTTGGTAAAAGTGTCAAAAAAAAAAAAAGAAATAAGTAATAAAGATATCAATCCCTGAAATAAGAAGAAAGAAGCAATAAATACGATTTCTATTCTTCATCAGATCAAGAAGCAATTAAAGCAGTCTTAATTCATGTCACTACCACTGAAAAAAAATACAAAAAATAGTATGTTAAATCATTTTTTTAGTAGTTAAAATCTTTAATGACTAAATTATGTAATTATTATTTTTTTAGCAGCTAAACTAAATTTAGCGACTACGCAGTAGTTAATTAGCTACAACATTTTCATAATCGTTAAATCATATGGAAACCAGTCTTCATGACAAGCAAACAGCAGCCCCAATCAAATGGAAACCAAAACTTATCAATAATATAAGGAAAACAATTTAAAAAAAAGGATTAGGAACCATGACTAGCCCCTCTCCCTTTTGCAATATTTGTTCAGGCCAATTGAATAAGCTATACAAAAGAGAAATTTCTCCTTACCAAATCATTAAAAAAAAAAAAAAAAGCTTTACAGGATAAAACCTATGGTGAAAATGCAAAAAGTTTGGTGTATGTTATACTATGATAAGACTTTGGGTTCAAACATAATATATAAATCCTTCAATATTCATTGATATGAATTGAATTGCTCTAAGATCAGCTCGATTGCTATGACAAATTCTTAGGTGAATTCATTTTATCACATTAGAGACTAATTAATAAAAATCCATAAAATCTGAAATTATAAAAGACAAATTTGAATAATAAATTTTCAATTTTGAAAATCTTTCTAAATTCAGGGTAAAAATCTATCAATTATGTAAGTTATTCTTTTAAAAAAAAAAAATCACTCTATTCTTGCAGAATTTTCCTTTGGCTATTCCAGCAGACTGAGTCTAACTAATAATAATTTATCTATGGCTAGGCAGATAAGAAATTATATAAACTGCATAGATAATAGCTTCATGGGACTGGCTCTTTAAATTATATTAACACACTCCCTTCAATTTCATGAGACTAAAAGAGAAGATGAAGACTTTCAAGGAATAAATTAACTAGTCTTTACAGGGCATCTGGTGATGTGTCCTATATATGTGCTAGATGACTGTCCGCACTGTTGTTATAGGTAATGATCATCTTTCCATGCTTAGGAATTGCATTAATTTTTATTTTTTTAAATCTTACTCATTGTTTATTTTATTTTTTTATTAACCAGTGGTATTTGTCTTTATTCAAACTTCATTCAAATAGTATAAAAATATGAAAAAATACTATTAAAATATAAACAAAATAATTTAAATAGTTTTATAAAAATTTGTATTATATGACAAAAAATGAAAATGACTATTGTTTTTAAAAAATACTAAGCAAAAAATAAAAGAAAAAGTAGTAGAAGTGAAACCCATTTCAAATCGATGGAATAACATAAAATGCATCAGTTTGTCTAAATCTTAGAGTGATCAAGCATGACACAATCCAATAATTTCTTGATCAATATTTCTAACATTGATTAAAGATGAACAAAACTAAATTTATAAGAGAAGAGATGAGAAAAGTTACAAATCGAAACTCCCTAGACAATAATAATATTCAATAGATTTAGTGTTGAAGATTATTCTACAACATACATTAGTTAAATAATCAGTTTAAAGCTTTAAAAAGATATAAAGAATTAAGCCTTTTGTAAACAATAGACTTTTTAAAAATACATAAAGAATTCAGCTTTAATAATAATAATAATAATAATTATTATTATTATTATTATTAATAAAAAAATAAAAGGAGCAGGGACATACAGTGTTACCCAGCCACGCTCATCACCGCATTTAGGAAGCATATGGTTGATAACGAGAATTTTAGAGACTTCGTATTACCTTGAAATTAATAGATATTCTTTA
>CATIWR010705799.1:0-23406 GCA_949677035.1 Omphalea diandra | reverse complement strand
TTTCTATCTATATTTTTTTTTTGTTAAAAAATATATATATATATTTGTCTATATATATATATATATATATATATATATATATATATATATATATATATATATATATATATATATATTTACACGTTTTTCTCATGTTTAGTTTCCAATATTTTAAAAAAAATATCGTTTTTCCTTGTCCATTTCTGCATTTTCTGTTTTCGCGTTGTTCATTTTCATGCTACCTAGGTCTAGTCCATTGAATAAATAATTTAATTAAAATAATTTTTATTTAATTAAATGATTTTATTTAATGAAAGAAATAAAGAAAATTTTTTTGGTTTAATGAAAATTAAATAAAAATTATTCTTAGAGTGAGGATAAAGCCAAATACTTATTAGGTAGGGGGAGACATGTAGTTAGAGGGCAAGTGAGAGACATGGAAGTGGTTGCACAGGGTGACTAAAAAAAGGAAGGGAGTTAGAGAACGTGAAACACCAAGCTGAAGTAGAAAACGTGTGTCATGTAGGTTACTCTTAGAGTTCTATAAAAAGGAAGCCTTTTAACGAAGAATGAACACATCTAAGGGGATACTGCATCCTTGGCTTCATACTGTTCTTTGGAGAAGATGTGCAATCCACCTTGAAGCATTTGACAAGGTTTACTATTCAATGTGGTGAACTAACAAATTATGATAATTTTTCCAATTTCAAGTTAAGACTATTTCCTAACTCTCTGGCAGGAACAATATTCACTTGGCAAGCCACTCTGCCTAAAAACTCCATTCAAACATGGTAGGAGATGGAGAGGCAATCGCTCAGTTCTTCAGGCTGAGCCCCAAAGTTTGCATTGTGAAACTATCAAAGGTGACACAAAGAGCTGGGGAGACTGTTGATCTATTCATTGCCAAGTTTAAGAAGATGAGAAATATATGCTCAATTTATCTGCTTGAAATTGAATTTGTGAAAATGACCCAAAAGGGGCCTTCACATTGAGGTTTGAAAAAAGTTTCAAGAGATGGAATTTCATGACTTTTATGAACTTGCAGCATGGGTCATGAAGTACGAGGAATTGATGAAGTAGGAGAATCCAAAGAAAAGAGCTACTATAAAAAGCAATTGTTAGGAGATTAACAATCCAAAGGTAGCAGTTGTAGGTCTCTTCTCTATAGGGACCTGTGTTTATCCTTCTTTCATCAAGAAGAATTTTTATTCTTAGAAGAAATCACAGTCCACAAGTGCAACTCCTTAATACACATTTAATGTTTCTAAGATACAAAAAAATCTTTGATCTCCTATTGAATGAGAATTTCATCAAATTACCAGCTGACCATAGTTTCTCAATGAAGGAAGAGCTTAAAGGGATGAAATGCTACAAGTACCACAATTTTTATAACCATTCCACTAATGCTTGTTGGGCATTTTGAAATATGGTGTAAGACAAGATCAATAAGAGCGTATTGAGGTTCCCTGAGAAGATGGAGACCATGCTAGTAGATGAAGATCCTTTCCCACCTGTGGCAACAATCAGCTTTGCTACATTTGACTTGAGAGCACTGTTGGATTTTAAAAGAAGGAAGAGAGGGCCAACTTTAGGCTTTCATCAAGTTTGGATCCCAAAGAGGGTTCCATGTCATAACCAGGCGATGAGGAATAATCATAGGTCCTTATTGCTCCCATTTCATCCTTCTTTAAGGTTTGAGAGAAACAACCCAAGTTTGTGATTTCGCCTCTTGTTCAACTAAGTTAAGAATGGTACAAGATATAACATAAGAAGTTTCACATGCCACCTATCAAAAAAAAAAAAAGAGAGACTTATAAGGCAAAAAGCTGAAGAACAAAGGAGACAAGAGCAACAAACACTGCCAAAGGTAAAAAGATCCAAGTTTGAAAGGAAAGCCAAAGGAGATGCAGATTCGTTGGCTAGTTTAATTAACAGTTCGACTAGTGATCCTTCATTAGAAGGAACCTTTATAATAGGAGATGTTCCTGTACCTTTTGGTTTTATTGTTCTTACCTAGCCGTAGGTGTTCTAATAAAAAGAAGCAGAAAAGGATCTCATAGAGGTAAAAGGGATCCCAAACAGTGAAGAGTAAGGTTCACAATTGAAAGGGGACGATTACTAAAGTGATGTAATAATCCAACCCATTTGTGCTAATAAGGCAAAAAGGGTGGTTTTTGAAAAGATATCAGTGGAGATGACAAGTCACTTAAAGCCCCCTGTGCATGAAGGCACATTTGAACGAGAGGTCGGTGGTAAGAATGATAATAGACAATAGATCGACAATGAACGTATTAGAATGTTAGCTACAATAGGGAAGACAAAAGAAGACTAGTTAGTAATAAAGGTCTCCATTTTAGCTTTCAATTGAGAGGTCACGAAGACTCTTAGAGTTTTACCCATTGAGATCACCATTGAGAGTAAGACCTCTTTGTTTGCTTTCTTTTTTGTTAATTCTTCAACTAACTATAATGCTTTATTAGGGAGAGATTGGATTCATGTCAACTGGTGTGTTCCATCTTCTCTCTATCAGTTCTTATTATTTTCAAAGGAGAATGATGTTGAGGTGGTTTGGGCAGATAAGCAACCATTCTCCATATGTTCTGATGTAGCGAAAGCTAGAAGTTTATGACAAAAATAGGAATAAAGATCCTATGAGGGTTTACACGTCGATGAATGAAATAAAAAAAACCAAATAAAAACTCTCCTAAAGCCCATTACTATCATACCATATAGTTCGATGTCATACCCTATCATTGAGGAGGTTGATGATGAATAGATAATTAACGAAGAATTAGTGATAGCTACAACTATAAAGTATAGGCTATACATGCAATAAACCTTTAACAAGTTGGAGCTCAAAGCATTTCAAGATGTACATGGTCCTAAGGTGATCTTTACATAAGACCTATATGAGAATGTAGTTGAGTTGCAAGCATAAGACTTGGAACAAACATCATTGAAGTTTAAAGATCTTAAACTAAAAATGCATGATCTTACGAAGAAAGATAATCTTGGTACAATTCAGGAGCCAAAAATCGCATACATCAATTCTTTGCTTCCTAGAGAGCTGAAGAGGTTAGTTATTGAGGTGTTAAAAGAATTCAAAGATTGTTTTGCTTGGAGCTTTGAGGAGATGCCAAGACTGAGTAGAAATCTTATTGTGTACCACCTTCCAATCAAACTAGACTTTCATTTTTATCAATAACAACTAAAGAGGATGTATAAGGAGATAGAGCTAAAAGTGAAGAAGGAAATCGAGAAGATATTAAAGGAAGGCTTCATAAGACTAAAGAGGCATGCACAATGGCTCTTTAATGTAGTTCGCATTGTTAAAAAGAAGAAAAGCTTCATGTTTGTATGGATTTTAAGGATTTAAACACTATAACTTCTAAGAATATGTATGTCATGCTAATAGTTGACATGCTAGTAGATGCAATTGTAAAGAATAAATATTATCCTTCATGAATAATTTTTCTAGATGTAACCAAATCTTTATAACTAAGGAAGACATCCTAAAAATAGCTTTTGGTCCCTAGTGTTATTAGAATGTTTGAATGATTGGTCATGGCCTTTGGCTTGAGAAATGTTGGAGCAACATACCAAAGGGCCATGAACATAATTTTTCAAGACATGATAGGGCACCATATGGAGATTTACATTGATGACATCATGGTGAAATCACGAAAAGCTACTAATCATGTGGAGCATTTAAGGAAAAGCTTCCAAAGAGTGAGAGAGGATAAAATTAAGCTAAATCCATTGAAATGTGCATTTAAGGTGTAAGTTGGAAGCTTTTTTGGTTTCTTAGTGCACCAAAGAGGACAAGGTGAAAGCAATAATTGAAGCTAAAATGCCTCAAAATAAAAAAGAGCTCTAAAGGTTCATTGGGCAGGTAAATTATTTGAGAAGATTTATCTCTAACTTAGTAGAGAGAATAAAGGTGTTTTCCAGTTGGTTGAAGCTTACACAAATGGAGGATTTCAAGCGGGAACAATGTCATTAAAAGGATTTTGACAAAATTAAGGAGTATCTCACTAAGCCTCTTGCATCGATGCCCTATGATATACAATTCTACTCAAGTTTCACCTTTCAGCCATAAATGAGTCCATTGGCTAATTGTTAGCACAAAGTAATTCCACAGGATGTGAGTAGGATGTGTACTGCTTAAGTAGACTATTAACACATATATAGGTAAATTACTCTATAATTGAGAAGCTGTGTTGAGCTTTTATTTTGCTTGTACCAAATTGAGACACTATCTAATTAGGTTAATGATATATATGGTGTCTCAAACTAATTTGATGAAGTGCATTTTGAATAGACCCTTTATTATCAAGAGGATTGGTAAGTGGTCTCTTGCTTTAACTGAATTTACACTAATATATTTTCCTCAAAAATTTGTGAAAGGATAGGTGCTAGCAAATTTCCTAATAGACCACACCTCCTTGGATATATGAGTGGACAAGAAACCATATCTATTAGTGTATGGGGTAAAGATGCATCCTTGGATCCTCAAGTTTGATGGATCCAATATGGAAAAATCAGTAGGAGTTAGAATGGTGATCACATCTTCAACAAGAGCCAAAACAACATTGTCTTTCAATTCGACCTTTGAATGCATCAATAACCAGGCTGAATATGAAGCCTTAGCAAGATCTTATAAGAATTAGGAGCTAAGATGTAGTGGTGATTGGAGATTCGCAGCTGATCCTCAAATATTTAACAGGGGAGTATAAGTGTAATAAAATTTTACTAACTCCTTATTATGTTGCTATAGTTTAAATTATTGATTTCGTTTACAACATCTCATTCCTACACCTCCCTAGAGAGGCTAATTAGGAAGCTAATGAGCTTGCTCAAATAACTTTAGGGATAAGGATGAGTGATGAGCTAACCTAAAAATTCATTATTATAGAGAAAAGAAATCACCCTTCCATTGTAGAAAGAGGCATTAATGTGAAGTCTTTCAATGTTGATGTGCCAATAGGGAACCATTTGAGAATGGTGCTAAAACAGTACCTAGATTTCCAAAGCACGAAGGTGCTATACAAAGTTAAAGTCCATTCCTTAAACTTCATCTTTATGGAGGCTTTGACGAGTTATTGTTAAGGTGCTTAGGGTTCCTCGAGGTAATAAAAGTGATGAAGCAAGTTCATGAAGGAGTTTATGGAGCTCTCCAAGTCAGAATTAAGATGAGGTGGTTGCTAAGGAGACATGACTATTATTGGTCATCGATCCTGAAAAGACTGCATTAATCACTACAAAGGATGTTAACAAAGTTAGAGATACGAGGTGTGTAAATAATTGTGAAACTACATTCCATCTTGAAATCATGGCCTTTTAAAAGATGGACCATAGATTTAATTAGAAAAATCCACCCAGAATCATTAAAGGGTCATAACTTTATTATTGTAGCTACTCACTATTTCACCAAGTGGGTGAAAGTAGTTCCTTTGAAGAAGGTGGAATAAAAGGACGTGATTCAATTTATCAAGGAACATCTCATTCATAAGTTCGAGATCCCAAAGTCCATCACAACATATTAAGAAACCATGTTTATAGGAGAAGAAGTGAGGGACTTTGTGAAGGACTATGGCATTGAGTTAATCCAATCAACCCCATTTTACATTAAAGGTAATGAATAAGTAGAGGTATCAAACAAGATTCTCATTGGGATCTTAGAAAAGAGGTTGGAAGTGTACCTAAGGGATTGACATAAAATCTTGTAAAAAATGTCATAGGCTTACAAAACATCAAAATGGAGCTTTACTGGAAGACGTTCATGCTAATGAATTGGATCGTGAACCATATCCATCCTATTGCAATCTTCAATGGAAGAAGGTTGTTTTGCTACTTTGAAAACATTGAACTCAATAGGCTCTCCCGCCATATTTAGAGTCAGTTTGCCATTCTTCACATCTATTATAGCCCCCCACAGTTGCCAAGAATGGTCTTTCAAGGATGAACTACATATTTACATTCACATGCATATAGAGCACAATGAAATCTAATGGTATAATGAACCTTCGTACTTATACGAGAACGTTCTCCACTACTGTGATTGGGTGTTTAATAGAACGATCCGTTAATTACAATATCATCGTACTTAGTTAGATCTCACCAGACTTCAATTTCTTGTAAATAGAAAGCGACGTTAGATTAATACTAGCATGTAAATCACATAATGCTCGATCAATTTTGCAATAAGAAATTTTGCAAGTAATAGAGGAGCTCCCTAGATCCTTAAGCTTTGGTGGAAACTTGTTTTGGATTATGGTGCTACATTCTTCGAAGAGAGCTATGGTTTCAAATTACTCTAACTTCCTCTTGTCAGCAAAAACACCTTAAGAAATTTAACATATTTTGGCATTTATGCTAAGACTTAGACAATTGGTATATTGAAATGAAGTTGCTTAAACATCTCCAAGAACTTAGTATATTACTTGTCCAATGTATGTTTTTGCATCCATTGAGGAAAAGGAATAGGTAAAGCATATGGTTTGACTACTGGAGATTTACTTTCTTATTCCTCTTGAGCTTCCTCCATATTGTCTTTCTCATCTAAATTAAATTTTGGGGGTTGTTTATTCACTTTCTTGGACTAAAATTTTAGAATTTTCAAGCATTTTGAGATTGTTTTCTTATTTTCCTTCTTGTGCTTGCATGGGGTTTGGTATCTCCATGTCACTTCTTAAAATAATTGCCTTGCATTATTCTCTTGGGTTAATTTCAGTCTTGTTAGGGAGTGTACCTTGCATTCTTACAATGATAATGTTAGTCATTTTCCTAATTTGCACCTCTAGATGTTGATTGTGTTGTTCTATTTGATTCACCCTTACTTTAAGCTAGTCTATCTTGTCTAGCTTAGTCTCCAATTTCTCAAATTTCTCAATCAAGAATTTTTGCATGTCTTCATTGTCTCTTATTGTTGGATTGGTTGAGTTATCAAAACTCCACCTTGTTGCTTTTGAGAAAAATCAAGAGGATGATAAGGCTTGGCTTGGTTGGCTTCATTGTTCCATGAGAAGTTGGGATGATTCCTCCACACAGGATTGTAGGTGTTGGATTATCAATTATGAGGCTACTTATTGAAGTTAGAAACATATTGGACTTGCTCAATTGAATCTTGAATAAAAGAACTCCTTACTAGGCATTTGCTTCTCATGTGTGCTCATCCATACCATTCATAATTCAGCAGTGGGGTAGTGATAGCATGCATACTCACACCTTTAATTTTCTTTGCAGGAGCATTCATCTTGGCATTTAATATGGAATAAGCATCTTGTCATGAACACCCACAACCTTTTATTGATCCCTTTTTCGTTTGCCCATTGGTAGTTGTTTGAGGCCATCTCTTCTAACAATGCATATGTTTCATCAGTTGATTTTTTCACTAGTGCATCTCTTATTGCGACATCAATAGAAATGCGTACCAAATGGTTAAGCCCATTGTAAAAGGTTTAGACTATCAACCAATTTGGTAAATAATGATGCAGACACCTTCTTTACAACATTTTAAATCTCTACCATGCTTTGTATAATGTCTCACTGAAAGCTTGCAATCGTTTACCTCAATTATGCAGTCTTTTCTGGTGGAAAATATTTTGCCAGGAAAGCCTTAGAAAGATCCTCCCAAGTAGTAAATGTGTTAGGTGTCATAGAATTTAGCAAGGTGAAGGCCAATAACTGTAATTAGATTATATCATATGTTGCCCCATTGATCTTGAAGGTTGCACATATTTCTAAGAAATTGGTGATATAAGCATTTAGATTCTCATTAACTTCACCTCCAAATATGTTTGGTACCATATGGATAATTGTCGGTTTGATCTCAAAATTGTTGGCTATAACAATATGTTTCACAATACTTGATTGAATCTCTTAGGTTCATGGCATGGCAAATTCTCATAATGCTCTTTTTCTACCTCTTTGGCCATTGTAACTTTAAGTGTACACCAAACACTTCATCTATCAAAATAAACAAAATACAACTAAATGCACAAAAATTAAAGTTGCAAAATTTAAACACTAGATTACTAGAAATCTTAAGTGAAATTGATATTATGAAAAATAATCCCCGATAATGGAGCCAAAACTTACTACGTGCATAACTCTTGCAAGTGCATTAATCACTTAAGTAATATAATGATATGTAGGGATCATTCGCATGAGAATTGTTTCACACAAGCACTAATAAAGTCTTAATTTTTTATTATCTAGCAACCAAATAATGAAAGAATACTAAATAAAATTGAAATTACAAAATAATTAAACAAAATTGAAATTAAATTAGAAGAAACTCTTATGATAATGATTTATAAGGAATTTCAGTACACCACAATACTATTGCATAAATATATTAAGAGAATTGTTTCAGTTGAGATTAAGCTATGCTTGAAGATGAATTTTCCTAATTTACCTAATAATCTCTCTCGAGCAAAATTAACTTTATTATTATTGAAATTATGTCTACTTTCATGGTCACTAAATTTAATAATAATACATTAAATTTCATGAATAATCCGTGAATATCTCTAGAAGGTCATCTTACTCTCGTGGTCTCAATCTCCTAATTTAATATGTTATGACTAAATCTAGACTTCTACTCTCGCTCCGTCATCTAGAATGTCAAACATTATACATATGTGATTGTTCATAGATACAAGATCAATAAAGCTCAAACATATTAAATCAAGACATCTAACATGATCGAAACAAAAATTACTTCATAGATTCATGAAATAAATATTGAGTTTTCACTCTAATCCTTAAAATTGAAGAATTAGTTCATTCGAAAAGAAGAAAGAATCCATTGAATCGAGTAGAAAAATTTTCAAAGAAAAATTTTGCTAAACAAAAACAATAAAAACTCTAAGAGAAGATCTCATCCAATATTCACAAAATTTTCTTTTTATTTGCTGTAGAGGCTAATCCATTTTTTCTCCTAAAAAAATTGTTCTTTTTTTTGCTTAGTAATCTCTATCTAAGTAAATTAAATCTCCTTAAAAAAAAGTCTGCAATTTGCATTTTAAAATCTGGAATTGACGCCTTGTATGCCCCTATACATGGGTCATACAACAACCCACACACTTATCTTCTTATGCAATTTTGCTCTGCTAACTCGTCAACTTTGCATCTCTGCATAGGCCATACAATAACCTATGTAACACTGCTGAAAGCTATAATTTAGCTCATTTTTTGAGAATTTCCTAAGTAAACATAAAAAAATACATAAATTAGCTTATTCCAAAATAAAAACACTATAAAAATAAGAAAAACTCCTAATTTATTAACCTAAATATATGCTAAAATGACTCCTAAATTTATAACAAACTCAAACCCTTTTCTCTGTAAGTTTTTAATAAAGCAATAAATTCTTTTAATTGCTTTATAACTACATCAATATCCATGTCCTTAGATTTCAAGGTTTTACTAACTAAATTTATAGCAAATAATATGTCATATCAAATATTCATTTTGAGTAAGAACTCAAAATTTTCAATCTTATAGTTTGCTAAATGCATAGCCTCACTTTTCATTTCAGGATTTTTACTACTTTCACTAGTTGAACTAGACCATCTCTTATCATTTGAGTTTGAAATTTAATTGTTTTAACACTTTTAATTCTATTTTTTCACTAAGTTTGAGACAATGATTTAACTGAAAATTTGTATCTATTATCATGTAAAATTTTTCATCTTTTAGGAGATGCGGAAAACGAAGAATATATACATTGTAGTACTTAAAAAAAAGAAATAGTCCTAGGACATGAATTAGCCATATCACATAAAACTAAATTTAAATTATGACAACCACACAGAATATAAAAGCTTTAGGATTTATTTACTCTTTTATATTTATCTTTCATATTTGATATATTATTATAAACTTGTCCTTTGATATTATTAACATCAAATTTATATTTTTCTCATATATTTGTCTATTCATCAAACATAACTTTTTCAAAAGTATTCTAAAAACTATAAAAATTGCTCTTCAATTCAAATTGGATTTATAAAAGTGTCCACCTATCTTAGTATAAGAGTCATTTTATTCTTGATGGCTTACATCATAAGTGCAATCAAGAATAATAGAGTAATATTTCAGTTTTTAATTTTAAATTATTATAGCTTTGACTTTGGAAGCTAACAATTCCATAACTCAATTTGTATGGTATAACTTAAGTAATGATAATGAAACTCACCATGTTGAATATGTTTAACATGTTTTCGTATTGTTGGCTCAATTCCACTATCATTTCAATCAACCCAAAAAAATTACCATTATTTTTCTCATATATCTTTTCTTTTGTGCCTCAAAAAATAGTATTTTAGTAAGATATTTAACAACTGTAATAATTCTTAACAAAACTTTTTCTAATGATCTTTTTCTTTAACAATTTATTCTTATCTTTCTTTATCAATAGTCTTTTTTTTCAATCTTATTTTTAAGACTTATTAACTCTTCAAATTCAAACCTTTTCGAGTTTTGACAAAATTGATCAATTTTTTTAATTTTGGTAAAATTAATCAAAATTATTGACATTTTGACAAATAAAAATTTAAATTGACCAAAATAGGACGCTCTATTATGTTAAAATATTGAGTTAAAATAATGTTAATTGATGTTATTAACTAATGTTAACTAATTTTTCTAATTTTTTTTTTATAAAAATTCATGTAAGTTGGTTTGTCATGTCGCATGATATATCATTTTGCATTGATCAATTTTAAAATATTGAGTTAAAATAATATTAATTGATATTAGTAACTAATGTTAACTAATTTTACTATTTTTTTTTATAAAAACTCAGATCATTTAGTTTGTTACTTCATGTGTTATATCATTTTATCTTGATTAATTAGAATTTTGGCTAGTTTTGCCAAAATTTTATTAGTTTTCGCTAATTTTATCAAACTTTTATTAGTTCTAGCTAATTTTAACAAAATTGGGTAATTTTTTTAATTTTGGCCAATTTTGTCAAAACTTGAAAATGTTTAGATTTTATGAGCCAATAAGTCTATTTTTAAATTGATCCAATTACTCTCACTAGTGATGTGTTCATAGCTTATCTTCATGACTTTTAATTTGATGATCCAAATTTTTTTAATCTTTACTTTCTTCATTCACTAATTGATTTATACTAGACTGTGTATTAAATAAATTACAATTAAAATTATACACTTTATCTAAATCTTTGAACATACTAGCCATTGTCTTTCATGTTTTTTCTCCATTTGATAATTTTTGTGTGTAAAACAATAAAGAAAAGTGTCAATTATTTTCATCTTTAAGAAAATTTAACTCATTATATCTAATTGGACCTTTTTCTACTACTAATCTATTAATTTTATATCGATATTATTTTCATTGTCTAGGATCATATATATTTATACATGTTGAATTGAATCTCTCTACAAATTCTAAACTTTTTTTTTTTTGTAACATATTCATTTTCCATTTGTTCTTCCTTAGTAGGAGAATTAATATCTTTTCCATTTTCAATCTCATTGATAATATCTAATTCATTTTCAATCTCATTGTTAATATCTAATTCATTTTCAACTTAAATTCGTCCTTTAATTGATCTTGATGCACTATCTTTTTTATTGTTAATAAAAAATTGATCAAGTGTTCCATGTTCAAATTTGATTGTAACATTTCAACTCTTTTCTTTTTCCTTAGTTTTTGATATCCACTTTTATATTTTCTATTAGACATGATTTTTAGTAAAAAATTTCAACCAAAATAAAAAAGCACACTTGCAAAAATAATAAATTAATAATAAATACACATAAGAAGCAAATTCCTACTTTTTAAATCAAATCAATGATCAATCAATAAATTCATTTTCAAAAAATATATTAGATCCTAAATTTATTTTTTAATCTTTCTAAATAATGAATTTATTAACTAGATATTAACTCTTTCTATATAGAAAACTCTAAATAGAAAGTTACATAAAAAAAAAAATACTAAATAAATATTTCTCTAGAAATTAAACCTAACTTAAAAAAGAAAATATTAAACAAATTTTGAATAAATCTAGTTAATACTCTTACATCATTCTTCCAAGTTGAAAAGGAGCTCATCCTTGAGTTTGGCTTGATATGATGGTTCTTTTACTTGAAATTGAAAAAAATTCTTTAACTATTTTGAATTTTTCAATTTCTTTTGGAGTAGCCATCCATTCCACTCAATGACTTTTAATAAAATCATCAACAAATAATTTTCTTGTAATAAGCTAAATATCAAATGCTTCAAGAAATACATATGAAAATAGTAAAAATTTTCTTTTATAACTTCATCAAAATAATCTATATACTGTAAGAAAATCCCAATTAATATATGAAATATGTTTTCCACAATGTTGTTACAAAAGCATTTTGACTCGTACGATTTTATGAGTCAAATCATGCAAACGTTTCAACAAACATATAAAATTAGAGATCTAGTAAACTCGGGATGAAATCGCATGTTAATGTGTTAAACTCGATAAAATCACAATTTTATTAATGATTCTTTAAAAACCCATGTTTTGCACCACAACAGTGCATTTTGATTAAAAGAAAAACATAGTAACTGAAATAAATTGATTTGGGGAAGTGGATAAGGGATTTCTTTCTTCCATTTGAATATTTTTCTTCTCTTCTCTTATCGGCAAAACATGATCAATTTAGCATTTCTCTTTTCCTTCCTCCTTAGCTCTAGCTTTCTTCGATTTCACTTACCTCTTTCAATTGCCTTTTTCAATTTAGCTTTCTTCTCTTTGGATGTTTAGCTCTCTTCTTTGTTGTTTAGCTCCTTCACTTCTACTGATGCTTTTGAGAAGTGACATCTGTTGTTGCTAATATTGTTCAATCAAGATATGTTTATATAATTGCTTTCATTATTTTAAGCTTACATATAAATTGGGAACGTGAATTGAACACTAACTTGGATTGAAAATTAAAAAAATAATTTTTTTAAAAAATAGAAAGTCTCGAACTAATGATATGGCTTAATAATACTAATTGATAAAATAAAAAAACAAAAAATGAAAGTAAAAATTGACTTTTCTATCAAAAGTTATTAATAAAACAAAACTTTCTTAAAATGGCAAAAGCACAAATTTAAGGCCTAATTGAAGGAATTTGCTAAAAAACACACATATCCGTGAGTTTTGATCGTTAGCGTGTTTCTAATCATATTACATTTAAAAAAAACTCAAATCTTGGAGTTTTTGGAGCAATAAGATAAAAGGAAGATTTAATTTGTTTTTTTCATGATTTCTATAAACTTTATCGGTTATGGATTTTTGGGTTTTTTTTTTAATGTAATTTGATTAAAAACAAGCCAACCATTAAAACATATGACTTTTGGCCTTGATACACATAATTTTTTAGCCAAATTCCAATAATTGGGCTATGAATTTGCGTTTTTTCATTTTAGAAAAATTTTATTTTATTAATAACTATGAGAGGGAAGTCGGTCTTTATTTTTAGTTTTGGCTATTTGATCATACCAATTAGTATTATTAGGTTGCATCATTAGTTTAAAACTTTTTATTTTTGACAAATTTTATTTTTTTAATTGCAATCCTAGTGAGAGTTGGATTCACATTCACTATTTGTATGAAAGCTTAGGGCTATATAGGGCAGTTTTCAGTATTACTAAAATTTTTTAAAAGAAAAAATTCTCTCTTTTTTTATTCTCAAATTTCAGTTTTCTATTGAATTAGTAAGTTTGTTACTTCGTGAGCGAATCGACAAACTTTTAAAAGGTTTATCTTCAATTTTTCGTAGTATTTTTCTTATAAAATTTTTGCTAAATCAGAAGCCAGGGTTAAGGAGAAGCAATAAGAAATAGCTAAAAAGAGATAATGGTTGATTGTGTAAAAAAGTATATTATTAAAAGTAAAGAGTTAGGTTTTATTTAATAAAAAATTTAATGTCTTTTTCCTTAATTGGGGGAGGCCTCCATTCACTGGCTCATTCTTTTGAAATAGAAAAAAGGCTTATTTTGGGGATATCAAGTTTTAAAAAGATATTGCCTAGGAAACTAAAAATGACATTTCGATATTTATTACAAAAGAGAATAATATTTAAATAATTGATGGTATATTCTCATTTCTTAAAAAAATAAATACACATTGTCATTTTTGGATGCGAGGCCCGGCTTGAGACAGCAGCCTCAAATATCCACCGGCCATGACAGCAATGCCAAACAGGCCTTGTGTTAAGCATATACAATCAAATAATATAAGAATTATAAATTAAACAAAATAAGAATATTTTTACACTGAAAAAAAAAAAAGAATATAGAATTACTTTCAATAAGCATACTGGATGTATGATAATTTTTATTCACTAAGCAGTTATAATGATGATGTCTTTGGTCATATGTGCCAAGCCTTTAGCTTAGGATACCGAATGAAAATTAACCAAAAAGTATGTGCATAAATTTATAGCTCAAAATATTCATTTGAATATAATGAGAAATGATATTAAAATATAAGCAATCAAAGCCCTGAATTCAACCCTCATAAATGCACAGTCCCAATACTGGAGAAACAAAAAATTAATCAACATAGTGGAGGTAGGCAATTATTTTTGCCCTCTTCATTTTATCTCAAATCACATCATTAGAAAAACTAACACCAGCAAGAGGAATAAGACCAACAAACTAATGGCCGAAGTAGAGAACCAACTTCCATATCCTTCATAAGGATCATCATCCCACTCCAATACTTCTCTACTGTACTGTCTCTCATAACTCATCACACCATTGGCTTCTTGTTCAGAGACCTTTCATAAGAATTCTCTCCAATTAATAAATCTGAATGTCCAAACCTCCTCCCATACCCCCCCAACAACTCCCCCCCCCCCCCTACAACTACCCTTTCGTGTCTCAAACCAGGTTGGTGCAGCTTCATGTACTTATTAGCAAGAAATAAAGTTTCTGGAGTCGCAAGTAGACTCTGCCCACCTGAAATATATAGCGTAGAGGCTGTCATCCTCTCTGGATGGAATAAATATTTGTTACCATCACCGTCCACAATAAATCCAGAGTTACAGATTTTTCTGAGGTGAAGAAATGCCCCCATGGGCAACCTTGTTGTGCCATGCTTATTCAACAATTGGTGCAAGGAGGGACTCACGTTTTCACGCCAGAATGTATTACCAAATATTCCAGAAAAAATCTCACATTCCTTGCAGTTGCATCTCTCGTATCGTGGTAAGCAATAGGCAATGCGTTTCAAGAGAATGTGTCGAAAACTTGTCTTTGATGTTTTCAACAAAGGCAGGATACTTTCCTTGCCTAGAATAGCCATTGATACCTGCACTCCAAATTGAGTTAAATCAGAGTATAATGCAAAGCAAAGGGAGGTAAATTAACTTGTTTTAACCTTATTTTCTTCATTAGTCGAAGAAATACATGGAAAATGTCTTACTTTGTTGTAGGTGTATCCATTACTGTGACACATTTATACAACCTGAACACTTCCCATTTTAGGGATAACAAACACATATAACAATTCCATTATTGGGTTGTCATTTTTATCTAGCATTTAAATAGTTATTGCCAGAAATAATCTGACAAATTCCACATTGAGAGAGAGAACAGTAATGAAGAGCTTGCTGGGACTAGAGGGAGCCACATTTTGACTCTGGCTAGTGTCGCAAGCTTGAAGAACATTGAAGAATTAGTGCAAGACAGAGAAGCTAATGCGTGTTGCAGAGACATGCCTCACATGAGAGCTATATGAATGGCTAAGCCTCCAACACAGTGTGCAACTACATGTATCTTCGCAGTCAGTCCATGCAATTCAAGGATCTTGCTAATTGCTGCAATATGAAAATAAGGGCAAGGAAAATGCTGGTTCGGAAAGTAATGAAACTGTAAGAATCTAAATCATGTCATGTTCATTTGCGTTCTTATTTACCAGCTGGAATATCATATTTTTCCAATATCTTCAACAGCGAAGCTGTTTGCAGGATTCATAGGGTGCATTCTTGGTTACAGTAGCCATACTTCATTTCATGCCCTTCTTCCAGTAAAGTTCTGACTAAATCATGAAGTTCAGTTGGCAGCTCATAACTCTCAGTAGAATGACCATTGAGAAGCAGAACAGGACTTAATTTTTTCTGCCCTTTAAGGACCCAAGGTTCTTGAATGCATTTCCATTGCTTGCAACTGATAACATGTCTATCTTCTAGATAATATCCAATGCCAAAGACAACTAAATTAATTCAAGTCAATTTTCTTTCTATGATAAATACGCTAGAATCCAACCATTGCTAAAATGATTAGAATTAGTTAATTGATTAATTGACCTGCACCATATAGTTTACTTTTGTTGGTGTAAAAAAAATTAAAATTAGAGAATTGAAGTGGTTCTTAGAATACTTATCAAATAAAGATAATTAACAAATTATTTTGCATTTAAAGATAGTCAAAGAGTCAAATAACAATGCGTTCGCTCCAAATTAAAAAAATTGTATAACATCTTCAGTTGAAATTGCTCAAATAGGTGTGCAATTATCTTGGTCCGCCACTTGCCTTTTGTACCCATGCACCTTGTGCAAGCATACAAAATATTGATTTATTTTTTTATTTTAATAATTAAGAAAATAATTTTAAATAAAATTAAAATTATTTAACGTTATAATAATTAGATTTTATATTTTAGACAATTAAAAATTTACAACTTAATATAATTATTATATTTTATTTTATTATATTTAACACAATCTAATTATTATAATTTTAATAATTTTTATTTGATTTAAAATTATATTAAAGCTATTAAAATGATAATAATTAGATTTTATTCTTGTACTATCTTTTTTTGTAACTTTGTGTTCTTGGCAACCTTTACCTTGAAATTGTGAAGAAAACTTTCTCTCAAGATACAACAAATTCATAATTCTTATCTTTCTTCTTTGAGAATTTAATATTTTATTAGAATATACATTTAAACATTACTAAAAACTAATTTGACCAAAAATTATATACAAATCATTTTTATATTTGATTCTAGATGAAAATAAATAAAAAAAATAATTGAGACTTCATGTGGATAATACCTTAAATTACAAATAATTTTTATACAAAATTTAATTATTTTTAAATAACATAAAAATGTATATTTAAGTTGCAAATTTTTAATTATATCTAACACATAAAATTTAATTATTACAACTTTGAATGATTTTATTTTTATTTAAAATTTTCTTCAATAAATATTTTGCATGCATGCACAACTCTTCCATGCACATGCATTGAAGTGAGTAAGATCTTTAAAGTGGCATACCAACATAATTGCACGTTTATCCGTGTGCTATTTTTTTATTTGGACATGTGTCAGTTTAACTGGCGGACTCGCAGTTATTGAATTCTTTGATTACTCCTAAATGCAAAATATTTTTGAAATTACTTTATTTGATAATTATTTTGAAAACCACCATAATTCTCTAATTTTAAATTTTTGTTCACCTTTTTGCAAATTAACCCACTTTTAAGAGGATTTTGAGAAAAGTTTGTTTAGCAGTTTTTTGGTGAAAAAACTAGACCCCAACCGTGCTTAGTATGGGACTGTTTAGCTTTAATATTTTTGTTTGGTTACTTCATTAGTCATGCCTTTATTGATAGCATGGCGTTTGTGTAAGTGTTAGTGTTAGTAAGTTGTAATCAACTCTTGTATTTATCTTTTTGTAATCTTTATTTAAAAGACAATGTATGTATTGAATCATATATATATATGAATAAAAAAGGAACACAAGTTCTAGTTCTAGAATTTCTCCCAAACAACTGCTCATTTGCTCTTAGAGTTGTTAAAGTTCATTCTCATGTTTAATGTTTGATTTAAATTGAACATGGTATCAGAACTTTTATAGATCTTTAAGGGCTGAAAAGAGACAAAATAAGTAAGCTTAAACCGCACCAAAAAAACCTAAACACCTTGAAAGGGAGTTGATAGCTTCAAAGGGATTCTCAACCCCAACATACCCAACTTCAATGGTGAAAACTACCAGGTTCAGACTATGAAAATGAAGGTATATCTAAGAGCATTTGACCTTCGGGATATTATGGAAACAAGTAAAGAACTAACATCACTAAAAGCCAATCCTATAATAGCACAAATTCACCAGCATTGTGAGGAATGTGCTAAAAGTACAAGGTTTTAGCTGTAATATTCCTTTGTTTCAAAGTCAATCTTCACCAGAATTATGAATTGTGAGATAACAAAACAAGTATGGGATCAGCTCAAGTAGGAGTTCCAAGGCAATGACAGAACCAAACAAATTCAAGTCTTGAATTTGTGGATCAAATTTGAAGTTCTCGAGATAAAGGCCTTTGAAACACTTGAGGATTATAGTGGCAAACTGATGAGGATAGTAAACCAGGTTAGACTTTAAGGTGAAGACTTGTCTGATAAAAGAATTATGAGTAAAGTTATTGTGAGTGTTCCAACAAGGTTTGAGCAAAAGATCTCCTCTTTAGAAGACCCAAATGACCTCTCTACTATCACTTTAAATGAAGTGATGAATGCCTTCCATGCCATTGAGTATAGATTTAGCGTAAGGCAAAGAGAGGCAATTGAAGGAGCATTTCTAGCAAAGCAAGGTGAAAGAGGTTGGTCAAATGGTGACGTGACAAGAAGCAATTAAAAGAGTAGAAAGGGAAAGATAAGAAGTATGAAGATGAAAAAGGTGGAAAGAAAAGGGAAGTATCCATCTTTCAAACATTACAAGAAGAAGACACATGCTGAGAAATATTACTGATTCAGGTCTGACATTCAATATAGGCCTGTAATTAGTTTGGATACATGGCTAAGATGTGTTGGAACAAGCAAGCACAAGTAGCTGAAGATCAAGAAGTTCCAACAAGAGGTTGTTTACAATAAATCTCCATGTTACCAAGAGCGAAATGAACACTTGGCTTATTGATAGTGGTTGCTCAAGCCCTATGATACTTATGAGGATAACTTCAAGATCCTTGACAAGTCTTTCAAGTTAAAAGTAAGGTTGGTAGGGTTGAGGTCAAAGGCAAAGGAACAGTGTGATCAACACTCCAACAGTTATATAATCCATTTTAGAGGTGTTATTTATGACCAAAATTAGTTTAAACTTGCTTAGTATCGGCCAATTACCTAAAAAAGATTATGAATTACATTTTAAAAAGAAGAAATGTGTCATTTATGATCCAAATGGGAATGAAATGATGACTGTAGACATGAAGGATAAGCTTTTTCCATTAGATATAACACAAAACACTTTGTATACATACTTAATTATGGTGAATGACTCAATTCTTTAGCATAAGAGGTTAGGGCACTTTGGTTATGAGAATTTGAATTTTTTGTATCAAAGGTTGATGGTTTGCCTATAATTGTGGAAGGAGAGGGTGTTTATGGCTTGCCAATTTGGGAAGCAAAACAAGCTGCCATTCTCAAATAGCAACTGGAAAGGTACTGAGAAATTGCAATTAGTGCACTCTGATGTATGTGGACCTATAAGTGTTCCATCCTTGAATAATAGCAAATACTTTCTATTATTCATTGATTATTACTCTAGCTACTGGGTGAGTTTCTTAAAGAAAAAATCAGAAGTGTTAAGTGAGTTTATGAAGTTCAAAGCTCAAGAAGAGAAGGAAGTTGGTTTTGGAATTAAAATATTGAGATTAGACAATAAAGCAAAGTATGTGAAAAAATTTCAAGGTTTTTTGCGACAAAAAAGGGATTAAGCACCAACTCACAGTTCCTTACACTCCATAACAAAATAAAGTGAGTGAAAGGAAGAAAAAACTATGATAAAGATGGCCAGGTGTTTGATGCATGAGAAGAACTTACCAAAGCATTTCTAGGTTATAGCAGTCAATGTTATTGTTTATTTATTAAATTTGCTGCCAACAAAAGCATTAAATGGTAAGTTTCCATTTGAAATGTGGAATGGAACCAAACCATCAATAAAGCATTTGAAGGAGTTTAGGAGTGTATGATACTCACATGTGCCTGAAGATAAGAGGGACAAGTTGGATAAGAAGTTTGAGATGGGAATTTTCATTGGCTATAACAACATAACTAAGGGATATAAAATTTTCAATCCATTACTAAAAAGATATCTATCAGCAAAAATGTGAAATTTGATAAAGCTACGAATGGGATTGGAAGGAAAGAAAACTTCAAGATGAAGCTAGAATTGAAGCTTTGCCTTAAGAACATGAAGCAATTAAAGAAGGAGAAAGCTCAGATAGTGATACTGAGCATGTTGTGAGAGGAACAAGACTATTGCAAGAGATTTATGATAGATGCAACATAGTTACTCTTAAACCAACAAGCTATGATGAAGCATTAGGTCTTAAAGATTGGAGGAAAGCCTTGAAAGAGGAGATTAGCATGATTGAGAATAATAAAACTTGGAAGCTATTTAAGAAGTTTGAAACACATAAAACCATAGGTGTAAGTGGGTTTATAGAACTATGTTAAATATAAATGGTTATGTAAACAAACTTAAGGCCAGATTGGTTGTTAAAGGCTATCTTCAACTAGCTGGAGTGGACTACATTGATACATTTGCCACTATAACAAGGCATGGCCTCATAAGGCTTCTAGTGGCACTTGCACCAAAATAAAATTTGAGAATCTTTCATCTAGATGTAAAATCAACATTCCTAAATGGTGTATTGGAGGAGGATATCTTTGTGAAGCAACCCAAAGACTTTGTAATCTTAGGTGAAGAAGGGAAGGTGTACAAGCTCAACAAAGCTCTCTATAGGCTCAAGCAAGCTCCAATAGCCTAGTACAATAGAATTGACAGTTATCTACTGCAACAAGGCTTCCTCAAGAGTGAAAATGAAGCCACTTTATATGTGATGAAAGATGAAGAAGAAGTAAGGTTGATTGTATCATTGTTTGTGGATGATCTTTTGGTGACAAGAGGAGATAATTCGGAGATTGAAAACGTCAAAAAGAAAATGCAGCAGGAGTTTGAAATGTCTAATTTATGTGAAATGACATTCTTCTTGGGAATAGAAATTAGTCAATTTAATAAAGGGATCTTTATTTCTCAAATAAAGTATGCTTGGGAAATTCTCAAGAAATTTTATTTGAGCAATGTTAAACCTGCTGCCACACCATTAGTAATGAATGAGAAACTTATTAAAGAAGACAGAAGTGGGAAAGCAAATGTATCAATCTTTGGAAGCATTGTGGGAAGCTTGTTATATCCAGCTGCAACCAGACCAGACACCATGTTCGCAGTAAGTTTAATTTTGAGGTTCATGTAAAGTTTAAGCAAAATTCATCTTGGTGTTACTAGAAGAATGCTAAGATATATTGCAAGCACCATTAATCTTGGTCTCCAATTTAGCAAGTGTGAAAGTAATTAATTGTAGGGGTATGTTGATAGTGACTAGGCTAGAAGTGTTAATGACTTTAAGAGCACTTCTAATTGTATTTTCATTTGCAAATGGGGTATTCTCATGGAATTCAAAGAAGCAAGAAGTGGTGGTTCAATCATCTACTGAAATTGAGTATATCTCAACTACAAATGCTGGAAATAAAGCCATTTGGCTTAGAAAAATCTTATCTGACCTTGGTTTTGTTCAAGCTGATCCAACAGTAATTTGGGTGGACAACAAGTTTGTCATTGTCACTACAAAAAATCTAGTTCAACATGGGAAAACAAAGCATATTCAAGCCAAGTTTCATGTAATAAAGGAGGTTGAAAAGGTTGGAGAAATCAAACTTCAACCCTGCTGCCCAGAGGAGCAGATTATTGATATGTTGACCAAGACTCTACCAAAAGCTAAATTTGAATATTTAAGGTCAAAACTTGGAGTCTTCAAGAAGAATATCAAGGAGGAGTATTGTCATAATTGGCATTCTTCTAGAAGACTTTTAAGAGGATTTTGAGAAAAGTTTGCTTAACGGCTTTTTAATGAAAAAACTAGACTGCAACTATACCTAGTAAGGGGTTTTTTAGTTTTAATCTTTTTGCTTGGTCACTTCATTAGTCATGCCTTTGTTGACAACATGGTGTTTGTGTAAGTGTTAGTGTTAGTAAGCTATAATGAACTCTTGTATTCGGCTTTTTGTAATCTTTATTTAAAAGGAATTTGTATGTATTGAATTTTATAAATATGAATGAAAAGGAAGAGAAGTTCTTGTTCTAGAATTTTGGGATAATTAATAAAAAAAGGGTAAATTTTTTATTAAAATTAATGAAAATTAGTGTTTTAAAAAATAATTAAAAAAATGAGGCAATTAGAAAAATAATTAGAGAATAGAAGTGACCAAAACAGTCAATTTGCTAGTTAAACTGATGGACGTAGAGAGAGGAAACAAAGTTAACTAAATGAATTTTTTTGTTAATTTTAAGTTGGTCCACCAGTTTAAGTGGCGGACAATAATGTTTTTAACCATTTGCATGCATGCAAAGGAACATGAATTTTCTTTTCATAAAATATTTTTAAATAATTCAATTAAATAATTTTATTATTTTACAAGTTTCATTTATTATTTTTAATACTATAATAATTTAATAATTTAAAAATATATTAATACTCATTTCTCTTTTTTTATTTAAAATTAATTTAAATTTCTATATATATTACTTTGCTTAAAAAAACATATACCTTAACTAAAAAATATTCAAGCTATATAAAGTGGGTAAGAATATTTTTCTACTCAAAATTAAAATAGATATATATATATATATTAAAATTAATTTAAAAATTTAAAAGAGCACAACTAAAATAAACTCTTAAAATAATAATAATAATAATAATAATAATAATAATAATAATAATAATAAACTCATGTATACAATAACATACAAACTTAATATATATAAATAGTAAACTATCTTGAGTAATTTGCCAAGAAGTTAAACAAAATTAAAATTAGAAAAAAAAATAGAAGTTTGAAAATAATTAGAAGAAATTGATAACTACAAAAATAATTAGAGGTCGAGGGTGATCAAAATGGTCAATATGCTGGAATCTCTGATATAGTAGAAATGTTAATATGAATCTCTGATGCTGCAGAGATTCTCGTAAATCTCTATATAGTAGAGGAATCTCTGCAACATCAGAGATTTACAATTCTGTGAATCTCTATTGTCTCAATTTCACAAAGTTCCACTTGTTACAAATTTTAGTAAATTATTCAAAATTATTTTTTATTAAATTTATTTACTATCAAAGATCTTTTGCTTTTATATCCACAGTTATATTATTGTTTAGACTCCATAATAAATAAAATAAGGAGAGCGGCTTCCCCTAATAAATGAATAAATATGGATAAATAATACATTTTTAAAATTATTTCTAAAAAATTTATAATATATAAATTTAAATTACTTCAAATTTTAAAATTAAAAAAAACTAATTAGTGTAATACATGATCTTCAATAAATAAATATATATATATATATATATATA
>CATIWR010705793.1:0-50255 GCA_949677035.1 Omphalea diandra | reverse complement strand
AAAAAAAAAAAAAAAAAACTGTGTTAAACTGATACCCAACCCTATAATATCCGATATAAATTTGTATTATGATATCGAATAATTTTAGAATTTAAATAATAATTTTATAAATATATATATATTGTTTTATTTTAATAAAATTATTGTAAATAATTAATAAATTACATATATTATTTAAAATTTTATGTAATAACACTATATCATAATGACACCATGAAATTCACCTAAAAGATTGCAGCAAATTATTGAAAACTAAGATTCACTTATTTGGGTATTTAGATGTTGGTTTTTTTTTTTTTTTCCCCTTTTTCCATATTCTGTAATTTTGTTATAATTATTTTGCCAAATGAGATTAAAAAAAATTAAATGAGGATACCAAAGAACTTACTCTTTCTTGCTAAAAAAAAAATCAAAATAGATAGTGATTTGTTATTCTGATTTGCAAGTTAGGCCGAGCCATTACAGTTTACAAATACTAGTACAATATTGTTATATTTTAAAATCAAAATCTGGATGGTCTATGTTAATTTAAATAAGAATATATTGATTTTCATGAATCACAAAGCTAGAGTAATTAATTTATATCATATATATATATTTTGAATAGATCATTAAGTGTATAATATCATTAAGTGTATTTTTATTATCAAAATATTTTATTTATATACACAAACAGTTTAAAAATAAAAAAAATTAGAAATCACATTATGGCTATATTCGTATGCACGTGTCAAACAAATCGCCCAAAAGTCCAAATTTATTTCTTTATTATATAACTATAAAATTGATCATTATTTAAACTAGACAAATATCTAACCCATTGACGGTCAAAAAAAATCTGACGACCGCCAGCCTTAATTGCCAAGCATTGTCTCCTAGATTAGTGAAGAAGATTTTTCGTAGTCCTTCTATTTTTTTCACTCATTTAAAATATAAAATTATATACATTATTTTTTTATTTATCCAATATTATGAACATTGAAATTGATTGATTTTCTTATTATATTGTATAAATAAATATATTTTTATTTATTTTTCGTATCCCATATATTAAAAATTTATCACCTATTTTTCTATTTAGTTAATATATATTTGAAATTATATGTTAGTATTTTTATTGATAATTTATTTATTTATTATATAAATTAATTTTTTGTTTTATTAATTTATTTAAGATTAAAATATAGCGTCCATGCTACGCATGGACTTGTGTGCTGATGATTTATAAATGAATATTAGTACAAATAATAAATTATTATCATTTAGATAGAGTAATTTTTTTATTTATAATAAAAATATTTTTAGGTTAGTTTAAACGTTAATCGAGATTAAATTCTCAAAAAACTTTTTAAAAATGTATTTTCTATATCAATTTAATATATTTAAAATTTTTTATTATCTTTAAATATTAATTTTAAAATTAAATAGAAAAATTTAAAAAACTTATTTAATAACGTAAATTACTCTTTTTATTTTAAATTAGATATTTTTTTAGAAAGAATTTTTTAATCTCACAATATATGACATTTTACAATTATGTTTGATCATTAGTTAATTTTTTTAATTTTATATTTTCACTCTTTTGCAATAATTATTTTATTATAGAATATATAATAATTTATAAAAATAATTAATTAAAAATAATATAATTTTTTATTTATATAATAATATCTATTAAAAATAATTCTATATATATATATATATATAAATTTTAAATTATATCTATTATAAAAATAATTATTAAAATTGACAGAGGAATTGAAATAAGATGAAAATAATCGGATTGATAAATAAAGTTGGTAATGTAATGCGTGTGAACGGCATGACGGAAAGAGATGGCAGCAATCAATGATAGAATGGCATCGCTTTCTCGTGGTACAGAACGGCACCAAAAGTCAAGCTTTTTGCAAAGCAAACGCGTTGCGCTGATTTTGGCCAAATACCATGTAAACCAAAACACAAGTAACCACTTGTTCATCAATTCAAACCCAATAACCAATCAACCCATCATTAAATTAATATATAAACATGAAATATACTTTTTTATTGTAAATTAGATGTCATTTTAGAAAAAAAATTTTATCTTATAATATTTAACTCTATACAATTATCTATAAATATTAATTAAATTTTTTTTAATTTTATCATTTTTCTCTTTTATAATAATTATTTTTTGAGTGTATAATAACTTTTAAAAAAATTAATTAATGATAATATAGTCTTTTATTTATATAATAATATTTATTAAATACAATATTTAATATAGGTATAAAACTTTAAACATCTATTATGAAACTAATAAAGTGATATTACTAGTAAATTTTATTAAATTAAATTGAATAAAACAGATTGAAGTTTGAAATATTGGAACTTTGACAATATAGACTATAACAACTATTTATTCACCAATAAAAAGTGATCAAAAGAAAAACTTTAATCATTTGTTTTCTCTAAAAACAACTTATTTCTTTTAATATTTTGGGATTCCCATCGTTATATTCTACTGATAAAAAATCCTTTTTTGCTTTGTTTTCTTTTTTTTTTCATAGAAAAGATAAGATTTTTTATTTATTAAATAATAATTACGGGTAAAAACATAGCTTTAGAAGAGCAAACGACCCTAGCCAGTAGGCTTTTCCAATACACGCAAGGACCCAGCACCTCAAAGCTATGTGAAAAACCCCTGGACCTCAAAAAACAGGAAAACCGATTGAACCACACAGAAGAAATAATCATACAAGGCCCCGAAACCAATACTATTAGCAGATAACCAACTACAATTTGAGCACTCAGACTGAGTATACCACCTACCAACTAAACAAACTTCACACAACACTAAAACCATATGAATCAACAATGGAATTTTTAAATCCAGGCTGCCCAGTTGATAGAATTCTCCACAACTCTCTTAGGAAAACAGTCTGCTACGATGGTTTTTTTCTCTTGGTGTTAGAGGAATCGAAATCTTGTTATTATTGTAGACAAACTGTTTGATCTTCATAAGAGTATCCCAAATAAAGTAAGTGTCTTACTTGGAAACTCCTCTTTTCTAAAGTTTACAACCGAGGCTAAGTCAGATTCACTGATAATCCTGCAATCTTCATACAGTATCAATGCTTTGGAAAGATCACAAGCTTTCCAAATGGCAAGGATTTCTGCTTCATCAGAGTTTATTGTTGCACATGAAATGGAGAACATTGCCAAGAATTGTCCCTTTGAATTTCTTAATACACCTACAATGCCTGTCTTCTTCGAGTTTAACTTAAAAGACCCATCCACGTTCCATTTCACATTTGAACCTGTAGGAGGATACCATATTCCATTATTATTAGCTTCCACTTAAAGACCCCACACTTTGATTAATTGAGAGGAGTTAAGAGCTTGATCTAGATTTGTGTTGAAGTCTTCGTTTAATGCTTTGAACCAATAGATCGCTCTCATAATAATTAGAGATGGTAAAAAATCCCAGCTCACTTGTTCATTATTGAAGATGCAACTGTTCCTGTGGAGCCAAATAGACCAAACCATCGAATAAAAATAAGTGCACTAGAATTTAAAAAGTCATTTTCCTTGTGTGTAAAAGTTCCATTGTATGAAGAGCTCCTCAAAAGAGGATGGAGCGGTCCAATGACATCCCCGCCAATCCACAATTTTGCACCAAATGCCCAATACAAACACACAATGAAGAAACACATGATCAACTATTTATGGTTTAGATATGCAAAAAGGACTTTTGTTTTCCTCACCATTGATAATATCATATTCAGCTAGTAGACTTCTTGTCACAGTCTTGTTAATGTACGCTTGCCACACTACAAGTTCAGCCTTAAGGATGGCCAAACCTTCAAAAATCTTTGGAATTTTATGAGCAGTCAAGGCCAATATCCTTTCCTCCAAATATTTGCAAAAGGAATTCACTGAGAAGGTTCTTTTTTTTTTTTTTTAATCATATCTCTATAATATTCCGTCATCCTTATTCTTATTTAGAAGTTCGTGTTCCAACCACCCCATCAAGTCTGCAATGAGATCTTTTTCCCATGCAAACAGACTTTTTCTCTAATTGATGCTTCATGTCCATCCATCATTTACCCTGCTACCCATTTCATAGACTTTTGCCTCTTTGTCTGTCGATAGTACAAATAGTCTAGGAAATAATTCCTTTAACTTTCCCCTCTCACTCCATTTATCCAACGAGAATCTGATTTTGTCTCCCTTACCTACCCACCTCATTATGCCTTCATCTATAAATCGACGAACAAAGTCGTTGCTTGTTGTAACTCTACTGATATCATTCTAAATACATGACATTCTAGATGAACTTCCATTATCAAGGATATTATCCTAACCATATTTTGCTTTTATGACAGCTTTCCATAATGCTTGTTGATCATCCTGGAGCTTCCATAACATTTTAAAGACCAATGCTTTATTTTTATGCAATAGGGAACCAACCCCCATTCCTCCCCAATTCCTGCTTCTTTCAATTACATTCCAGCTAACTGCACAACTTCCTCCTATCGTTGCACCCCTACTAAAAGAACGCTCTTAGTATCATAACAATTTCTTTTGCCACCCTCGCCGACATTTTGAATAACGACATGTAAAACATCAACAAACTATTAAAAATTGCTTTGATGAGAGAAAGGCGCCCTGTCTGGGATAAGAATCTACCTTTCCAACCCTCTAGTTTTCTTGGAATCCTGTCAATAATAGGTTGCCAAGTCGGAATACGCCTAGGATTAACACCAAGTGGCAAACCCAGATAAGTGAATGACAAAGTTTGCATACCACATTTGAGAAACCTAGAAGCAGCGTGTAGCGAATCTCCATCCATATTTACTTTCGCTATTTTGCTTTTGGAGAAATTTGCCTTAAGCCCTGAAGTAATTTCAAAGCATCGGAAGACATATTGCAAACTTGAGAAAAAGGACTACCATGCCTTCTTCCTTATTTTGATTCCACGAAAGAAACTAAGGTTGCTTGCATTGTTAAACATCTGAGATAGACCTTCTGCTGCGATGTTGAAAAGGAATGGGGATAACGGATCCCCTTGTCTCAGTCCTTTCTTCATATGGAAAAACTCAGTGGGAGAGCCATTGATTAAGATTGCCACCTATGTCTGACAAATACAACTTCTGATCCATTCTCACCATTTGGAGCTGAATCCATCGCATTAAGAACTTTCAATAGATGATTCCATGAGATAGAGTCAAAAGCTTTCTGAAAATCTAATTTGATCATGACTCCTTCTTCCTTCGATTTTTAAGTGAGTGCACCACCTCATTTGCGATAAGGGAGCAGTCCAGTACATTTCTTCCTTAATGAAAGCTGACTGTAGTTCGCTGATGATCTCTCCTATAGCTCTTTTCAACCTGAATGACAGGACCTTTGCTACAATTTTGTAAATACATCCAATCAAACTTATGGGTCTAAAGTCCTTGAAATGTTCAACTTCATCAATCTTTGGTATTAAGCATGTGAAGGAAGAACATATAGCTGCAGGGAGATTGCTCATTTCGTAAAAATTGCAAAACAAGTTGAATAAGTCTTTATTAAGAAAACTCCATCATTTCTTAATAAAGTTTAAATTAAAACCATCCAGGCCCAGAGCTTTGTTGCCATCACATGCCTATACTGTTGTCTTTATTTTGTTCATGTCAAAAGGAGCATCAAGAGAATCATTGGATTCTTATGACATTCTTTTCAATTTCAAGATGGGAAAAGATGGTCTCCCCCATTCCACTTCTGAAAACACCCCTCAAAAATATTCCTTTGCAGCTCTTTTAATTTCTCCCGGAGATGATAAGACTTGATTGTCAAGACTTGGTTGTCAACATTGATTGCAGTTGTGGCATTATTCTTTTTTCTCACTATTGTCGATATGTGAAAGTACTTGGTATTTCTATCACCAACTTTAATCCATTTGCATCGAGATTGTTGTTTCCAGAATACTTCCTCCTGTTTATATCTGTCCCATAATCTCAAAAGCAGCTCATTCCTTCTTGAGGGGTCCAACTGACATTCTTCACCATTTTCCAAACATTTATCAATTTCATCAATTTGATACTCTAATCAAGTTATTTGTTTGTGAATATTCCAAAAGTACTGGCGTTCCATTCTACTAGTCTAGT
Source organism: Omphalea diandra (assembly GCA_949677035.1). Classification (NCBI taxonomy): domain Eukaryota; kingdom Viridiplantae; phylum Streptophyta; class Magnoliopsida; order Malpighiales; family Euphorbiaceae; genus Omphalea; species Omphalea diandra. The sequence continues at coordinate 44,124 of CATIWR010705793.1, read as the reverse complement.
TTTAACAATCATCAATTTCTTATGGATTGTTAATGGACCTTGATGCTGGACACTTGTTAGTTCCCACCAATTTTTCACCATCTCAACAAAACCCTATACTGACAATCAACAATCAAAAAACTTGAACAGTTTTGGACCCCAGTTTATGCAAGTCTCTCCTAAAAGTAAAGGACTATGATCAAATAAACCCTTCCTAAGTCCCTAGAGTGTCAATTGCTTGTACACATTAAGAAATTTTGCATCCACAAAGGCTTTATCAATCCTACTTGCATTACGACAGTTGCTCCAGGTGTATCTCCTGCCTCTTAAAGGAAGGTTAATCAATCCCAAATTGCTAATAAGATTCTTGAATTTTGTGATACCTGCCACCGATCCCAAACCCAATAATCTATCTTCCATTTTAAGAACTTTATTAAAATCTCCCCAAAGAAGCCATGGAATGAAAAAGTCTGCTTTTGCATTAAGAATCTCTCCCCATACTATACACCTTTTTTCATGGATAGTAGGTGCGCAAACAAATAACATTACACATTTAAAACCATTATTAGTCCAAGTTCCCAAGATCAAGCACCATCTATTTCCTTTTACCAAGTTCTTTACCCTGAAGTAAGATTTGTGCCATGAGACTAGAATACCTCTAGAGGCCCCATTTGCACCCACCCTTTCGAAAACCACATTATTCCTGCCCCAGCTTGATCTAATTATTCCACTATCAACATCTCTCATTTTGGTATCCAATAGAGTAAAAAAATTTAGTTTTTTGGCTACTGCCCACTTCCTAATGACTGATCTTTTAGCATTCTCGTTCAGACTTCTAATATTCCAAGACATGGCAATCATTAATTCACCATATGATCCGGAGCTTCATCATTATTCTTCTTTGCACTAGGCTCATTTTCTATGACATCTCTGATTATTTCTATTAGTGTAATTGGATCGCCTTTTGGTTGCAAACCAATAGCCTCTCCTACCTTCCAAATTTCAATGGTTTCATTGGCTGGGCATAATACTTCTTAAGAAATTCTTCCACTTATGCTCTTTTCTTTTTGCTTTTACATCTGGTGAGTTTCTTCAAGATGGTTGTGTTCCATTCCTCCAAATTCTTTCTCCTGAGTTCGTCAGAATATGGCTCAAATATAAGAGTTAAATTGTCTTGCGAGGTTTCTCCCTGGTGCTGACTCACAAATGATCTTGCTATCTTTTTCCCTCTTCTCTTTTTCTTGTGTTTATTAGCCCCCTTTCTCCCCCATTTTTTGTTTTCAAATGTTGTTTCCATCGCATCAATGAATTCATTGTCAGATGTTCCCAACTTATTTACTAGATGTATGATTGGGTCTGATGCATTTGATACGTCTTTTTCTGTTTCTACGTTATAATCCCTTTGGTCCTGTTCCATATAATGTTTTTCGCTTTCATCAATTATGTGGCCTTATAGGGATCTCAAAGCCTGGAGGAAGCCCGGTGGTGTTTGATCCCCTTAGTAGGCTGGTTGTCTACACATTTCTGTTTTGCGTTATTACTATCAGTGACATCTATCCCATATCCAGATGGTCCTTTAAAAAATGTCAGGATTTCCACATTTGCTTGTAACAGCTTATTATGGATCTCCTTAGAGCATGCAACTTGCATTAACTTTACTTGGAGCTCAACAGACTCAGATACGTATGATTCATCCTGTAATTGGTTGATGCCAGCTAATTCATTCAAATCATCTCTGTTTGCAAGGTTAGGATTAATTTTATTGGTTCATTGTTTGAAACCTCGTGATCTTTTAGATCTGAAGCGTCAACTGTTTCCTCACATCTGAATCCGTCTTCATGCAAGTGACTGTTCCCATGTATGTCTCCACTTAAGAAGGTAATTGGACCTAATTCTTCTGTAACTCTAATGAGATAAACAATGTCGTTTAACTTTAGCTTGTATTACTTCCGATATGAAGTTACGAACATGTGACAAGATCAATATTCTGATAGAATCCAATCTATTTTTTTCTCTAGGATCAACATTGAGCGCTATAATAGAACCCTATCTAGATGAGTCTTGAAAAGAAACGGTCTCCCCATATATGGATAGGAGTATTATCAATTCTAAGCCATAATAATCTTTCATTGCTAATTTCAGAGGGATCACATTATTTGATAAGGCTAAACCAGCCATAAATCCATGGTTTATCTTCCTTAATGAATTTTTGACGCTTCTCTTCATTGTTAAAAACAAGCATAACTCTTTTACCACCTATTGTAACAAGTTTGCATGAGTCCATTCCTTTTTCATCACATTCTTCTCTTAAACTGGGGATAATGGTAACCGAATGGGCATAACCAACCAAACAGTTTTCTAACCAATTTGATTCTGAATTGTCCATTTGGAAGGGGATAATAAGCCCTGATTCATTACCTTTTGTCTTTGCTTTTGACCTAACAGCTTTCGCATAGAATTTTCCAGTTGTGTTCCTGGTTGGGATACTTCGATTTGCAGTGAACTTCTGCTGATAGACCACCGACTTTGTATCTACTAACTTCACCAATACCCTATTCCTGCTAATAACCAAACCATCTATGGCAGCTACTGCATTGCCCGCTTCATTAAGAGAGTTGAAGCTGACAAACGCATATTTCAATCTCTTAAACCATCTTCGCCTTCTTGGAATGAAAACGTCAAAAACTTTCTCAAATCTAGAGAAAGCAGCATACAAAGTTTTCTCATTGATATCATCATCTATTAAGTCAATAAAAACTGAAATTAATCTATCCCTCCAAGCATAGCCAATTTTTGAGTTGTTTTTAGTATGAAAGTTCCTCTCTTTGTGGCTTTTTTGGCGGCTATCAAATCTACCAAAAGATTGTTTGCCAGCCTCGCCATCTGGGATTCTTGTGAAAGAACCATTAACAAGTTCTCTCGTTGAAGCAAGTAGATAGCGTTTTCTTTCAAACCCCATTCACCTAGACTTTTGTTTTCTTTATTTTCTTCAATGAAGTTGGTTGTTTTTATCTTATTTATTAGTCTTCTTTAGAGTTTTTATTTTAGTGTTATTATTTTATCACTCTTTGAGAGAATTTTTGTCTTTTTTTTTCTAAAGTTTTAATGGTTTGAAATCGATTATTTAATAATATATGATAATATATAATTAGACATCATCTCTCGAATCTGTTTTAATGTACTATATGAATTTTAATCCACATCACTTAACACTATATCTAGTGGAAATATCCATAATTGATAAAAATGCAAAGTAATCGAAGAGGACATATAGTGAAAATATAATCATGATTTCGCAGCTTAGCCAATATGCAAGCATTAATTGTATTGAGTATCGAGTTTATATTGATACTCTAGATTATAAAAAAATTTTTTAGATGTCATATGATTATTTATGGATGAAAATATCTTCTATTATTCTAAAAAAAACTATTTATTCACCAATAAGGTTGTTTAATGGTTTCAATGAAGGATCTAATACAATTTGGAGGGAATCACTACGTAAGCTAAGTTTCATACAAAGGATGATAATGAAAAAATTTTAAAATTTCTGAATTTCTTTTCCAAGAATAACATTGAAATCCAAATTAAATGATCCATCACAAATAAGAGAAATTAAGATCATAATACCTTGCGTGAATAGAGGGAGTCTACTCTAGTACTACTTGTCATAAGATGTCTTATAGGGACTGAATAGAACAATAACACATAATTTAGATTTTAAAACACAAACAAGAATCAAACTCAAAGATACTAATATTTATAGAGGTGTTATTTAAACCTTTACAAACTAGTAAATTTATGAATATCACTCAAATTTTAATATTAGTAAATTTGCCAGCACCGCCAAGAAGATTTCACAAATAGTTCACAGAGACTCTCAAAATTTATCTAAAATAGATTTACAGTATCATCTTACCTTTAAACTTTGGTAAAAGTATAAGTTTTAATTTTTCAACTTAAAGAATGACCTACACAAAGATTTTAAATAATGCTCAAGAAAGATTAAAAAAAAAAAAAAGATACCTCTGAATTTAATTCTTTACATAATGTCAAAAAAAAAAAGAAAAAGAAAAACAGGATCCATCCAATTTCGTGATTCCTTTTTCTTTTGAAACTGGAATACTTCATCGAGAGAGGACCAAATTGTTGAAAGGTTGAAGGAAAATATTACCCTTTCCCCCCCAATGGAACATCAACGAGAACAATAAGTTGTGTGCCCCTTCTCCTAGTTTCAGAATTTGGAAATCGGCCAGCAGAGAGAATGGACTTGGTCAAGTCAACTACCACAAATTCGTCCACATAATTTTCAAGTAACTTACATATAAATATTTTTATATCGACGTATCAATTTGAACCATATTGACTCCTACTTTAAATATATTTTAACAATATTATACTTAACTAGAAAATTGGTCTTACCTGCGGTTTTAAATTTGTTCATTTTAAGTTTTAAGTTATTTCATGTTTTGTTTAATTTCTAACGAGTTTGAGTTATTCATGTGAATATCAAATCATTTAGTTTTTGGTTTTGAGTTAAAACTAATAATTGAAATTTTTTTTAAAATAAAAAATATTATTTAATTTTAAAATATTATAAAGTTAGTTGAATTAAATATTTATCATAATGAGCTATATTTGAGTGAGCTACATTTGAGTTGATCACTGAGATAGAATAAAGGCAAATCAAATTTGATCTCGAAATTATTCAGATTATTTAAAATTTTGTTGTTTTCAAACTCAAATCAAGTTTGAAAATTTTTTAAGCGATTTTAGACTAGGTAAAAAATTACTACTTTTCAATTAATTCATTTTTCTTTTTCAAAATTAATAAAAAGAATATATATATTTTTTAAATTAAATACAGACATCATTCGGAAGTCAAAACTAAAGAAATATTAAAATTGACAAACGTAAGTAATACAATCAAAGTAACGGAGACATAGAGATAGAAAAAAAAATAGCAGAAATATGTACATGTTATCGTTATTAATAGGATTTTGACTTAAGAGAAACTAGAGTTATTTTCCTTTCTTTATTTTGAAGTTTCACGTTGTAATTTTAATTAAAGTTGAATTAATTTAACAAAAAGACACTTGATGATGGCTTCAATAATTTTGCTTATTATAATATCTATACTGTTATTGTTTTTCTTGCAAAAAAAAAAAGAAGCTATAATTTATCAGCAGATTCTCTTAACAGAGGAGATGAAGACGATGCCTTGGTGTAAAGTAGTTGGCTTTCTCTGTCTTTTCACGAAAATCATCAGAATGCCCTTAAAGTTCGTCGGAACCAAAAGTTTATTGTTATTATTATTTTTCTTTTGGCCAATGAATCATGAAGCTTATATGATCAACTAAAGTGATCCCTATCCCCATCATCATCATCATCATCTTCCACATTCATTCACTGTCTTCACTCCATTCCATCCTGTCAATTGGGAACAAATTTTCCTCTATTTCTTGTCTTCATGGATATTCATTCCCCATAAAATCTCTATTTCTCAATTTTAATAAAATCCATATTTTATATCCACAAGTATAAAAATTACATATATAAATTCTTAACACAGCTATAGAGACTCAATTATTTTCATCCTTGCTTCCGTGGAGGCGTGAAATGAAAAATTTCCGTCTGGTACGAGGCAAATTCTAGCAAAGAGTGAAGATTTTTTGCTTTATTTTTATTCCTATTACTTACAACATATGTTATCATATAAATCTCCTATTTATTTCTTCTGTGTAAATTGGTACTTTTAAACTTTTTGGTTATAGTTAGCGCACAAGCTAAATATATACAAAGCCTGTGAGAATTAAAAATTAATGTCCTGCCTGAATCATTCTAATATGTCTCTAGTACATCAAATACCTGCAATTTTAGAGCTGTTAGATCAAATTAAGATTAGTCAAAGTGAAAGATACGATGAATTAACTTCATAAGGCAAGAGAAAGTAATAAAAAAGTGACTTGCACTATTCATATTGACTCGGTTGTTCTTGCCTTCCATTCCCACAATTAAAAATTGAATTTTTTTTTTTTAGCAGAATTGTGTGGTTAGATACCCCATAGTAGCTACAACGAGCTAGTGTGGTTAGATGCCCCATAGTAGCTACGACGAGCTAGTAGTTAGCGTTAGCAGAGGAGGGAGAACTTAAACGAACTCATGTTCATGACAAGTTAGTGGTTAGTGTTGGCATATTAGAGTGAATTTAAGCCAATCCACGTTCATGATGGTTGACGCTAGAGGATCATTTGCAAACAATTGAAATTATTCTTATCTAATGGTTTATAATATTTAAATACACTATGTACCAGGTACACAAAAAACATCACCAATTTGGAATTGCAACTATTTATGCAGTTGCAATTGTTTTCAACATTCAACATTCAACTGTCTTATAGCAGAGAGAGAAACCACATTGTCAGCATGCCGCTTTTTGTCTTTAACGCAGCAGGCTCATTGATGAAGTTCTTGGCACATCTCGGAAATATTCTAAAGGAAATCCAAATTAAGCATAACCCACCTCGGTTTGGTGCAACAATGAAATGGAACATAACTTATTTGATGCCAAGTTTAGGTATGCAAATCCAATTTTACAAGGACTTCTCTGGACTAAATAACCGTTAAAGCTTTTGGTTATCAAGCCACAACTGCTAAGTTCCAATAGGACATTACAACGAAACAAAACCTCGAGAACACAGGCAGCACCTAGAAAAAAAATGTTATAGTATCCTGAGGCTAATAAAAAGGTTAAAACTCAATAGTTAGCCACGATCTTATCAGGATAATCATCAGAGCTAGCTAAGATGAAACTAATACAGCTTCTTTCTTCGCCAGTTTGCTTTTGTTTAGCCATCTCAGCATACATCTGTTGTCTGAATTTCTTACGTCCTTCCCGCTCTTCTAGTTTCAAATCTTTGAAACCCTGTTCAAACTTGGCTTCATCTTCAGGCAAGAAGAAGGCTACCTCCATCTTTCCAAGCTCTTCATACAACTTTTCAATCTTAGCTTTCCAGAGAAGGCCCATTTCTGTGTCCATTTTGTGATAAGGAGTCTTCAGCAAGTACTCATCGATCCCTCCTGCCTTGTCTATGCAACGAAGGGCATGAGTGGTGACTTTGACTCTAATGTGGCGGTCCAGGATGTAACTAAAGAGCCTCTTCTCTTGGACATTTGGCTTCCAAGTCCTCCTACTCCTGTCGCCACCATTCACCAACATACAAAATGCACTTGATCATCAGAAACAGCATGACTTTTTTTTTTGTTTTTTTTTTCCAAATTTATTGCAGATAATGGAAATTTGTAGCATGAAAACAAAGCAAACAACTCAGACAGAAAACTGTGACAATAAATTCCAAGCAACATTCAACATTTTCTATTACTGCTGTTTGGAGAATGAAACCATGCATGTAGAAATTCAAACTGACAAAACCAGCCACATAAATCATGAAAGTCAAAGGTACATCTGATATATGTATTTCAACTTTGATATGACATACAGTATTTATCACATAGCAATTGCAAACAGGACAGTGTTTCTCACAACCAAGCCAGCTCTGTTCAAATCAAGTTCCCAAGACTGCAGAACAGACTTAACATCATTCATTTAGACTGCATATTCTAAAATGGAACTTGGAAAGAAATCACATTTAAGGAGAATCTGGGAAATGGCAGCTAGTGTGAAAGTAATAACTATGATCAAGGGGTTAGCTACATAATCAAGATTTTAATTTCCAAAGTTGTTCGGTTGGACAAGTCCGAGTTTCAATAAGTCCAATTGATTCTGAATATATTAACATTTTTATCAGATAAACCTCTTCTGTTTAAAACCCTGCCAAATAGTTTATCATGTTGGTCGTTTTGCTTGTAGTATTTCACTTCTAAATCCAGTTAAGTACGTATTCTTGCTCTGTCTTTTGTAATGATATCAAAGGGTTATGAACTCGGATTAGCTCAATAAGTACACATTAGACAGTTGCATGTCAGTGTCAGATTCACTCCCCAAACACTTCTCAAAACATAACCCTTAAAACACCAGATATCAAAGTGTTGACAGTCCAAATATTCGCTTATGTGCATATTCCCTATCATCTGGCTACAATGAGCGAAAGACCATTATCGAATAACAAATGAATCAAAGAAATCTTCAGACTTTCTTGTTATAACTCCAAAATTCTTTCCAGCAGTCACAACATCAGCAATGGAAGCTAACATAATCAGCATACACAACATAAGATGACTATAAACAATAACATCAACACATATTCATAAATCAATTAGTCATTAAAAAAGGTGAAATTTCGAAGCAAAGCAATTAAGAGGATATAGAACGAACTTGTTACCACCGTCTTCACTGACACGATTGCCGAACTGGATGTGGCGGCCGGCAAAGAGGCCACGCTCGGCTCGGCTCATAACAACCTTGTTATCAGGTATGGATTTCTTGATAGATTCCTTAACTCCTGGTGCCAAATTGTTCTCCCCCACCTTTTTCAATACTTTCTTCATCATTTCCCTCCCTCTGAATGCCATTTTCAGTACTTGTGAACTAGGGTTCTTCCTATTTCAGCTAATCTTGCCCTAAAAATGTTTCGCCATCTCGTAAACAAAACGAAATATCCAAATAAACCAATGTTTTTAAACCGACTTAGACAGCCAGTTAGGTGGCTGATTTTCAATTCGGTTGAATAGATTTTTTTAAAACAAATTTTAAAGTATATATAAATGATATTTAAGAAAATTAGAAAAATAGTATAAAGTAAAAAAAATAATGAAAATATATTTTTAGTATTTAAATTTTAAGTAATATAATGTAATTTTTAAAAATTTTTAATTTTTCACAAAATAATATAATTTTATATTAAATATATTTAATCTGATTTTTTATTTCAATTAATTTTTTTAATTTTGATTGATTACTTGGTTTGACCTATTAGTTAACTCATTTTTGACATATAACTGAATTAAATCATTAATTGGTATTCAATGTTATCGACTTCACCAATTTCTAAAAATATTGAAATAAACAAGAATCTTGACAAGTAAAATCGAGTTTTTAAAAATATTCATCCTGTCTTGAAATTGTTGAAATTTCAAAATTCAAGAATCAGTCATATTTCATATGCTATTTAGCTCCATATTGTCTTGTATCAAATTTTCGAAATAAAATGGTGCTAGACACTAGGGGTGAGCAAACGGTTGATTTGGTTAATTTAATTTGATTTTTTATCAATATCAAATAAATCAAATTTTATATATTTAAAACCGAACTGAATCTAAACTTTTGGTAAAGCTAAATTAACTGAACTGATTAAACCAAAATTTATATGTCTATAAATTAAACCGAACTAAATTTATAAAAGTTTAGTTTGGTTCGATTTGATTAAATTTCATATATTTTAAAATTAGTTCGATTCAAATTGATTTGATTTATTAATAATTTTGGTTTATTCAGTTTATTTGATTTTTTTATCTAAATAACCATACCAAAAATCAAAAACCAAATTTTTTTAAAAATTAAAATTGAACTGAATTAATTTTATCAAATAATTAAACCAAACTAACTTGATTTGATTGATTTTTCGATCCGATCCAGTTTTTGCTCACTACTACTAGACACAGGATAAACAGGACAAATAGGATAACACAGAATGATTCAAAGATAAATGCTTTTCAAAATTTTCGAGTTTAAAGAAAAATAATTTATTTATTATCCATCCAAAATTTGAAGTTCAAAATCAAATACATAAAAATATAAATATAAGTTTTTGTTTATAAAATAGTGTTAATTATTCAATCTATAATTCAAAATATTGGTATAAAAAAAAACTATAATTAAATGTAACACAGTAAACTATAATAATCCAATTTACTATTTAAAATTCCTTTTACACTACTTCAAAATTGTTTTGATGAGATAGTATCATTTTAAATAAAGCTCCTCAACAGAGTTATTGTAAAATTTTGAAAAATCAAAATTAATGCATAAAGTATATCAATAATATTTCAAAGCCAATAGATATTATTTTTTTCAGCAAATATAAAAATAATACCCACAAAAGGAGAAAACATACCCATAAAAAGGAAAGGAATATATCTATGAAAAAGATAAAAATATCCACAAAAAATATAAATTTCTATATTATAGAGAAAAATAAAAACAAAAAATAGATCTAACAATAAAATGACAAATCCTATCTTATTTAAAGCAATAAATAATAAAAAAAAATGAAAGAAAAGAGAGGAGCAACCGCTAATTAACCTAAAAATATAAAATATAAGTTTGTAATATAATATTTATATTAATTTTGAAATAAAAATACAATAAAATTAAATAAATAAAACTTTATCCAAGTTGAAACTTAAGTGTTGATCTTCTTACAAGTATATATGTAGTCTAAAAAATAATTAAAATTTGGAGGTAAAAAATTTGGAGCCCAAAATATCTCTAAAATTATAGTCTTAAAAATATTTAATTATTTTTAAAATTTTATGTATTTTAAATATATTTAATTTTTAGCACCCACTTAACCATGTTGCATGACTACTTTTCTTTTCTAGTTTTTCATTATTATTGTCTCTTACTTAGCACTTTTTTCTAGCATGACTCAATTTATATCATTCTAACAAGTTTCATTTTTTTAGTTTTACTTTCTTAAGTATTTTTTGTTAAATGTTATGTTATTATTATATCTCTAGTTCATTTATTTCTTATTTTATTTTTCTACATGATAGAAAAAATATCTTTAAAGAAAAAGATTTTTCTTCAACTATTTGCTTCGTTGACCATAAGGAAGTTTGCTCTCTTCAATGTTTTTTTTTTCAAAATTTTATTTGAATCTTTCATGATTATTTGATGATTTTGAACAGAATTTTATTTTTCATATGATTTTGACTTTTATATATATAATTATTCGATTTTATTTTTTCTTTTATGTTGTTAAATTTGTTTTTAGATACATAATCAATTTAGTTTTTTTGGCGTTAGTTTCTCTTTTATGTCATCTCTATAAGAGATCATCTATTATAACTACTAAATATGTACTAGTACTATCATTTTTCTTTAAAAATTTAATAAATGCATCATCTCTGTCTTTTTTTTTTTTTAAATCCTAAACATTTATCATAATCTTTTATTTTTGTTCAGATTTATTTTATGTCTTGGAATGAATATCAAAAAAAAAAAAAAGAAATTTTTTTTTTTTTTTTATATTTATGGGGGTGGTGCATTGACATAATAATGGCGTTGATTGTAGTTATAGTAAATTTTGAACTGAGCTAAATTCTGGATCCGTCACTTTGGCGTGCAAGAGGAAAATGTTAGTCATAGCCTGTTTAAATGCCACTATGCCAGGCTACTTGGTTTTTAAGCAGTCTGGATTTCACGAATGAATCTTATCAAAACCAACAGTTCTATTGGTCAGGAAGTTGCAGCAATTCATAAGGAAGGGAACATGTTAGAAAAAGTAGCCTGGTTGTGCTGGTTCATATGGGAAATCCAATAACATATTATTTGAGAATGAAAGTACTAATGTCAGTTCTGTATGTCGAAGGGCATCTTGGCTTTGCAAGAAATGGAGAGTGTTTCAAGCCGTGAGAGGAAAATACAGGAGTAGGAGGCAGGCGAAAGGCCAAATAGCTGCAGAGCAATCATGTGTGCAGTCTTCCTGCTGCAGGTGATATAAAATTCAATGCAGATGCAGTTTCCCAAAATCAGATGTTCAAGCTCAAGCTGCTTTTGTTTGCAGAGAGAGTAGAGGTTGAAGTCAAGGCGGTGAAGTGTAACTCAATTCTTGTAGCAGAGGCTACTGCCCTTTGAGAGGCGGTTAGATTCATAGCAAACCAGAGTTTAAAACAGGTTTGCTTTGAATGCGACTCTAACGTTGTTTTTACTGATTGTTGTAATAATCACGGTGATACTCCTCGCTAGTAGAGAAGAGATATGGGATATGAGTAATAATGTGGAGAAATATGTTCATAGGAAAGTTAATGCAGTTGCTAATAATGGCCACGTATCTTAATAATCCAGGGCAGTACTGAAATGTTCCTCCTTACCTGGAACAACTTCTTGTAGATGTATCTCATGTCACTTAGGCTCCATAGTTTTCCATATGTTTTTTGGATATCTGACATGTTTAAAAAATTAATTAAGAAAAAATATTTTCTTCATCAAAGAAAAATTTAAGATATTTTAAAAAAAAAATGTTATTTTCCATATTTTTATAAGCTTATTCAAATACAAAATAATTCATATGAATATATATGAATTAATGTACTTATTATCATCAGTCATTTTTTACTACTAACACTAGTCACTGATTAGCACTAACAAATAATGGTTGCTAAATATATTGAACAATAAAAATGTATAAATATCAAGTGTTTTGTATTCTAAATGTTATTATAATCTTATAAATAAAAAAATCACTATATTTTAAATATTGAAAAATCAAAAAATATTTTTCTTAATGAAAATATTTTCTTAGATAAATAATTTTTTGTGAAACAAATGGCACCTTGAGGATGAAATCTCATCACCATTTCAGGGGAGGAAAAAGCCATTTCTATCTTTCTTCCATGGTACTCACTTGAGAAAAATTTCAACTCTAAAACTGAAACAGGACAGCTATGCCTTCACGCAAACATCCGTGTAATATAACCATTATTGCAAGAGTATAATTTAAACCTTCAAAGTCTCTTGTACCTAAGCAACATAACAACATTTGTCAGTAATGCATGATACAAATCAGATTAATATGGGAAGAAGAAGAAAAATGATGTTCAAGTGACAATTAACCCATGCGAAGGTTGCCATTGCATATCTCACTGTACAAAGCAAAGACTATTATGAGTAGCATGTCTGAGTTTAGAAAATACAAAAATTCAAAGCTTCAAAGTAAGATCTGGTGCAGATGAATCTGCCCTTGGCTGAGATGACATTCCTACAAAATTCATATTTGGATTATTTTGAGTAAACTCTAAACCAAAGCTACCACCAACTGCTTCACCCACCTGCCTAAAACTTCCAGGCCAATATAGACCAACATCTTCGTCTTCTGCAAATACCGGCATCCCATAATACCCTTGCTCAAATCTAGCTCCACCTCTTGTATCAGGAGGCTTTTGTGATGATAAGGTGTTCTGATGCATGGCAGCATGAGTTTTAATCCCAAGTGACCTATATGGAGAACCATGAAGTGGCAGAGATGCCAAGCTAGTGTACCTATCTGAAAATATTCCCATGCGCATTGCACGCTTCGCCATAGTTCGTTCCCTCTTATGAGCATTTTGGTGGCCCCCAAGTGCCTGTGAGCTATAAAATTTGCGTCGGCAGTAGTTGCAGGAGAAAACTCTTGGAGTGTTTGCAGCTGGAGTAGGGACAGCCACTTCGCTGCTAGTCTCACCTGTGCCTTTCAACTCAATGTCACTGGAGTTGATGGTAAGTGATAAACCGAGGGAAACTGGAATTACATCTTGTTGAAGCTTAGCAAGATCAGTGAGAGAAGAAGATGGGGATCTGCTGTCCTTAGAAGGGTCAAGAGATGGCTCTTGCAATGGTACAATGGATGCTACTTGGCTGCTGATTTCCGACTCATTTTTAGATTCCAATTTGGAGTTCGGTTGAGTCATGGTCGTGTAAAGCAAAAGTGCTTTTTGGCTACCAGAGAAAATTTTGAACAAGCTACTGATACTGACTGACTAATACTTCACCTGCATGCACAGAGCATTGGATATATTACATTATTTTGTTCCATCCATATACAATATAGAAGCAGAAGATATAGATAATTTGTTTTCCGTAGATAGTAATGAGAGAAAAAAAAAATTGTAGCAGTGTTCTTTTCTCTAGGACTTGGGAGACTCAAGTCAAAGGGCAAACCTCAAGATCATGCCTCCATTCAAGGTTGCAGAAAAAGAAGGATATACCATATTCTGCTGGTAGCTGGGACAGAAGTGAAAGATCTAAACATCCAAGTCAAGATGCATATCATATCATAGTACACCAACTGGATGAAATTCCTTGCATTTTACACTGCAGCTTTCTAAATGATGCAAAACTCTAAAGGTCTCGAGGAATCTGGTCAGACTCAAGGGTTTTACTGTTTCAAATGAAAAATCAGAAAACACCAACATAATGTCAAATTGATTTATCCATTTGTTTCAAATCTCTATCTTTGCAGTTAGACACAGTCCAGCACCACTCATGGGCTATTTGCTTCCATTCATTCCTCAGCAAATCAAAGTGAGGTGGCCTTTGTTTGTTCTTTGCCTGGAAATTATTTATATCTCACATTCCTATTGTACTTTCTATCCTCACATGAAAGGGTATATGATTTGCTTTTGATTTACTTTGCCTTATATTCAATAAGCTATTCAAGAATAGACTTGATCTAAAATGCACAATTACTTTGGTGCTATGCTACCATATGACCATAGGATGCTTTTCAAAAGGCTACAACATTAAAAGCTTCACAATCAAGCCATGTGGAAAACATATTATAATCTGATTGAATTTGCTAAAAGCTCAGTATGAACAATAAAGAATGAACACAGCCTCATGATTGATCTCTAGGGAAATGGAAAAACTACTGGTTCATAAACAAGACCTTTAACTCCTAGCCTAAGGAAAAGTGAAACTCCGAGCAAAGAAAACAATAAGCCACATAAGTACCTAACGAAGTCATCACAAATTGAGTTGGTAAGCAAAAACACCTCAACTAGCTGTATCTATGATTCAATAACAAGGAAAACTTGGAAGGAAGATAAGTCAACGATTCAAGAAAACTTGGACGGAAGATAAGTCAACAATTCAATGACAAAGCCAAAATATTGCTAAAGCAAAGACCAAAGAAATGACTTAAAGTTACCAATTCATTACTTTTTCTTCATACTAAGGACAGTCCTTAAAGAATTTGAAGAATGCACGATTGATGCATCGGTACAATTTTTCTTATTGGCTTATCTAAATATACAGAACGTAACACACTCCAGGAGTTCTCATCCTAGTCTAAAGGATGGCTTTCTTATCTTAGAATGTAATACTCCAAATCTTTAGAAGGAGGACCTGTCAAAGGTTTAATTATTTTAATGGCGGTAGGTTATCCAATTAGCAATACCTGTGCTTGATGGTTCTATCAATATTCAGTAAGATATTACAATCACCTTAAGAACTTCCTTAGTTACCATCTTTGGATTCTCGTTTATCAGGATGCCAAAAAATATGGACATGTAATATGGCTGCCTAAGATCATTCCAAGTAAAATCCATGATACATTGGTGATACAGGATATCATTATCTTTTCTTCTCTTCTTAACTCATTGCTATAACAGCCAGAGGGGCATAAAAAGTTCAAAAGATGAAAATGGTGATTCCTCAATGATATATAACATCATCCACAAAGTTAATAGGTTAAATTCAAAATTAGCCAAAATATAATAAAGCTATTGACATCTGTTAATTCCAGGTATAAGACTCACAAAAAGTTGTGTAGAGTGACGAGAAAAAAAAAATGAAATGCAATCCAGCAACCAACAAATGTTAAGCAACAAAATCTCCAGAAGCGCAGAGAACCTAGCATCACATTAGTCCCCGTGTATAGATATATATTAAAGGGCATTGCGTCTGATTTTATCCAAAATACTAGGATCCAAAAATTATTCTTCCGAGTTTCTCCTTAGAATAGAATGAAGCCTAATGTATAGAATAAGCAATTTTAAGTTGAATTACTATTTTTCTGATAAACAGGAGAGAACTGATATCAGAGAAAAGGATAGTATTGAAAAGAAGCAAACTTTAATTTCCTTGAAGTAGTTTGGATGAAATGGTATTGACTTAGAACAATGTGATTGCATATTTTTTTATTTGATTCTATGGAGGATCAAGCTTGGAAGATGAGGAAGAATAACAACTGTCAATCTCATTTCTCTCCAAATCTCCCCACTTTTAGAGAGACCGCCAAACAGTTTGGACAAGAAATTAAAACTCAATTTACCACTTTTTTTCTCCTTTCAAACCTACATGGTAAAAATGGAGTAACCTGTGCAGGGCTACTGACACTACCTTACCAACTAAGAATACCTGCATTTGCAAGACGCAGAACTAATTCCTATAAAATCAACGCAGTAACCTTTTAATGTAAAGGTGTGAAGATAATCTTTTGCCCAGTATACAAATGTCTTTTATTATGAAAAGCATAAATATTTCCCCCTTTCTTCAGCGTGTCACACATCACAAGATATCACTATAAGAGCATCACATCAGTTGATTTAGGTTTTTTTTATTTATTTATTTTATTTTTTTTTTTTATCTTTATCAGTTTCATGTAACCAACCAAAAAAAAGGCAATATGAAAGCTTGGAAAATAAAACCAATTTTCAAAATGAATTTCTTATGTTCTAGCATCAAATTCTTTGCAACGAATATCAAAGGAAGATACCAGATTCCTTTTCCATGGAGCAGACAACCCCAAAATGATCAAATCACTGTAGAACATCCCTCCTCTCATGCTCCACTACTCGCACTCATATTTAATCTCATGTGATGTAGGCCAATAGCAGAAAACCTCCACAATTTCCTAGTACGAACGTTTGTAATCCAAAACAAAATGAAGGACAGGGAAAAATGGGACAATTAATTAGTTCAAATAGAGAATTTGTGCATCTGAAATGACCATAAACTCATGCCAGCAGCAGAAGCACCCTCATTCCCCGTACCACTTCAGTACACAATAGGTAGAAGCACAAAAAATAGACCATACAGAAAAATAGCAGACATCATCAAACACCAGAGAACCACACTCTCAGGTTTCTATCAGACCCCAAAAACAACAGCAATCTAAATAGAGATTAGAAAACCATTTCAAAAACATGAAAAAAAAAAATACACAAGCAAGAATGATGAACAAGCATCTTTATGCAGCCCCCAAATTAAAAAAATAAATAAATAATAAAGATTAAAGCAGCATAAAGAAGCAAGAAAGAAAAAAAAAAAAAAAGAAGAAGAAACAAAAAGCAAAAGAAAAATCAAATCTTTAGATCGAGTTAAAAGTTCCTTACATGGTAGAATCTTGAAATCGACTAGCGCTGCAAGAACAAGCTTGCTTTGGGGAGAGTGTGAGAGAGTGTCCAAAGAAAAGACAGTAGAAGAAATTGTGGGTTTTTCTTGTTTTTAACACTTATGGAGAAGCAGATGAAAATAGATAAAAATAGAATAAATGGAGAGATAAGCTCGTCAACAGGGAGGGGCACGCAATTATGGGAAAGCAGAAGTATGAGAAGAAATGGAGATGATGGTGCAAAGTCATAAAAGTCAGAAAGAGCAAAAGAAAAATAAATAAAAAAGCAGATAATGCGATAACCACTCTCATGTAGAATTTTGGGCTTTTTCCTTACAGTCTTTTAACAGCTACCATCAATGAATATGAGAGAGAGAAAGACAGAAAGAAAGCAAACAAAGAAACAGCAAAAGCAAAGGAAAGAAAGAAAAGAGTTGTAGCAATAAGCCCAAGAAAAAGCCAACCAATATATATATATATATATATATATATATGCTTGTGATGTATCTCCAATTTTCGTTCTTTAGTTTTCCCACTATAAAAAGTTTAGAGGAGTTATTTGGTCAGATTCTTGGACTTGGACTCCCACAGCACTCCCATCTGTGTCTTATTACTTGCTGCAGTTTAACATGCACATGACCATTTCATATATGCCCATACATTTCTGCCTCTTTGTTTTTTTTTTTAAAAAAAATAGCTGGCTTAATGAAACAGTGAGTTTATTGTTTATTTTTTTTATTAAATTCAAATTTTATAAAAATTGTATTATAAAATAAACATTTTTCTTTCTCATGAACTTTTAGTTTTATAACAAATGACTAATTTCTAATTAAATAGTATTATGTCTATTTTAAAATATATGTCATTTAAAATATTTGTATAGTGATTAAAAAATATATTTAATATATAAAGAAAATACTATATTACCCTTAAAATTATTATCTTCAATATTTATTATTATTGTACATATCAATTAGGAGTATGTGAAGAATGGATAAAAAATAAAAAATAAAAATTTATAAATATATGTAAAACTTCATATACGTTGAAACAAAAATTCTAATCTTAAAGGACATATTTTGAAACTAATGGAATATATAAATTTAGTAGCGAAAGCTGACTATTTTAAAAAAAATACACATCAAAATTTTTGATTTTTGAACTTTGATTTATACATATTTAGTTTGTAAATTGTTTTTCTTACATTAAGAACTTTTATGATAATAAAAGTAAAACTGATGAAAAATTATATTATTTTTAAAATTTATCCTATTATTTAGATAAAATTTTAAAATTTAGGGTTAAATTATTTTATTTGTAAAACCTTTTTTTTTTTTTACTATAGCATTAGCGAGTTCAATGATAAAAGAAATACAACTTATTCATATATTAAAATTATTATTTTAGGACTTTTTATTAAATTGATTTTATTATTTTAAACTTTTATGAAAAAATAAATTACTTAATATGTGCTAATCAAAATAATGAAGTTGAATAATATGAAGACGCCAAATTAAAATGATTGGTGATGATACGATGGATTTTTGCCTATATTTCACACCAAATTCAAAAAGTAGAAACAATATAAATCATATCATGAGTCTATCTTCCCCCTGCCGGATAATATGGCTGGTTCATGTCCCTCGGCTATGAGACAAAGACCATGGACCCAACCTTGCCTCACAATGCACATGTGGCCCCATAAGATTGCTGATTTTAATCTCTTATTTATTATGTTGAGAAATTATTAGCTATTAGTTTATATAATCTTCCGATTATAATTTAATATCATTTAAAATATTATTTATAAGTACTAATAAATTAAAATATTTATTATATAAATTTATTTTTCAATAAATAATACCCTCTATGTTCCATAATAAATGTCGTTTAAAGTTTTTATATATATATTAAGCATTGTATTTAATAGGTGTTATTATATATAAAATGACTATATTACCCTCAATTAATTATTTTTATAAATTATTGTGTACTCTAAAAAGAAACAGTTATTATGAAAGAGAAAAAAATAGTAGAGTTGAAAAAAAAATTAATTAATGTTTTGTATTAATTGTAAAACATCAAGTATTATGCAATAAAAATTTCTCTCTAAAACGACATCTATTTTGAAACTGAGTGAGTATATTTTATTTTTAGTTGTATTTTATATAATTATTTATTTTATAATTTTTTAATATATTTTTATTTATAATTTTTTAATTTTATAATTTTATATGTCAAACTAATATAGATTTCAATAACTTATTTGCCAAATACTTAGTTTAATAAATGATAAATTATCTTTTTAAATAAATTCTAAATTTAACATATGATAAATTATTTGATCAAATCAATTTTGATATTGAAATTAATTATATATGTGGATGTTTGTATTAAAAAAAAATGTTTCTCACTCCATTTATATTGATTTCTTTGATATCAAGGCTGAAAATAACTTTTCCAAGGATTTTTTTACTCATAAAGTAAAACGTTGTATCAATTATTTATTTTTAAGTTTTTGTTATTAAAGTAAATAAATTTGTATAATTTTCAAGAATTTCAATCAATAGTGTTTTCCCAATAGTAATGTCTGTCTAGTACTAGAGCAGCTTCTATCCTATGCAAGAAAATAGATTTTGATTCAGGCAATAGCCATAGCTATATTGCGTACATATTATCCTGATTTCTATTGTCACAAACTTTCTCTAAGAGTACTAATCAATTTATTTCGCAATTTTGGTTGGGACAAAGGTGTCGTGAGATTGAACAATAATGAATTTCTTCAAAGTCCTTATGTTTAGAAAATTGGAGAGGTGAATGGCTTTCGTGATCTTCACTATTTTATTACCCAAATAGGGATAGAGAATAATTAATATATAATTTTAGTTTTAAATTAAGTATAAATAAATATTTATCATTTGTCAAGTAATTATATTAGTAACATAATATTTTGGTAAATGACAATATAATACGTTTTCATTTTGTCCTATGGTAACTAAGTTAATAATTAAATATTTAATTTTTCTAATTAACTAAAAGAAAATATAAAAAGTTCAATAGAAAATTTTTTATGTAAAAACAATTTAGAAAGTTTAACGATACAAAAAATTCTTCACTTCATAGTAATTAATATTTAGTTTTCTATACAATGAGAAGGAGTTAAAAAAATTAAGAAAAGAAAAAAAAATAAAACTACGAATCTTTTATTTTTACTAAAAAAATTATATTACTATTAAATTAATTTAATAAATTTTTATTTTATTATTTATTTATTTGATAGAACTTTTTTATAAAATAATAATATATTATGAAATAATATTATTATTTATGTATTAATTTTAATTATTTAGCTAATTAATTAATTATTTAATAAAAATAAATATTAAATTTTTAAAATTTTTTTATTATAATTATACCGCAGAATACACGGATTCTCAACTAATTATCTTAATTCTCTATAAGCTAAAATAAATAAAGATAAATATATTCCTCACTCATCTTTTTTGGAAGCAACAGATGGAAATAGCTCATTATGGGTTTGAAAGATCATTCTTGCTAGAAGAGCTATTATACAATAAGGAATACGGTGGGAGATTGGTAATAGGAGACAAATTGCATGCAAATATGATCCATGATTGCCAACAAAATTATCCTTACCTGCCAAAGGTAAAGAGTACCGCTCCTTCAAATATTTATTGGATTGCTTAATTATTTGAGCATCATTCATTGTTTTGAAAAATTGAATTAGTTAGAAACATAGAGGATCAAGACTCTGAGCTTATTCTTTCCTTACTGGTTGTTCATCACATATTTCAGGTAGGCTGGTTTGACAGTTATCTAAATCTGAAAATTATCTGGTTAAATCTGGGTATTATGTGGCATGTAAGTTGGCCTTCTCTTCCTCTAAAGGATGTCTTATTCAAATTTTGCAGCTGGAGACTGTGATGTTGTTATTTGAAAGCAAATATGGCTTTTACCTCTTTCTGATAAGCTTAAGGTGTGTTTTGTGGAGGGTGCTCCTAGAAAGTCTACCTGTGATTGAGAAGCTCCATCACCATTTTAATTTTTTCTCTAATGATTGTGTAAAATGTGGTACTAATGAAACCCATGTTCATCTTTTCTTTTACTGCTCTGTTGCAATAGAGGTGTGGTTTAAATCTTCCTTGAGTTTTCAATCCTCTAATTCAAGCATCTTCTATGCCAACCTATTGGAATTTTGTGATTTCTCAACTTTAATCTATTTCTTCTGCAATTGACCTTTTATTTTCAATGTTTATCATGTGGCAGCTTTGAAACGCTCTTAATAAATTTTTTATCATAAGCAGCATACTGTTGATGAAATTCTAGTTAGGACACAATCTTATCTTGTAGAATTTCAAGCTTCTCAGATGCTCCACCAGCAGTACTTAAAACACTTTTAGTGCTTAGTTCACCACTATCATCTCAATAGTCCCCTCCATTATTTAGTATTATGAAGCTCAATTTTGATGTTATAGTCTCTACACAGAAAAATCTTAGTGCTACAGCTGTAATGGCTCAAGATGATAGGAGATACATATTGACATGGACTATATGACAGTTTAATGGAATTACTACTACTATAGTACTTGAGGCTTTGGCTTTAGGTTGTGATAGTTGTTATATCTAATTCCTTCTCTTCCATTATATTAGTAGCTGATTTCAAAATCATTGTTCCAACAGCAGCTGAATATATTGGACCATTCTTATGTATAGCTAATATCATGTCTAATGCTTTGAGTTTTTTTACTCAATCTGCACTCATTATTTTCTCATGATACTTAGAGGTGTTTGATATAATTGATAGGTACAATTGATACAAGTTTTTTACCAACATCTAATAAATATTTATTTAATAAATCATACAAAACAACAGTAGATAATGGATACAACTTCAATTAGCTATTATTTTTATTAGTTTTTACTTAAAGTTTTATCCGAATATTTTTAATAATAATAAAAAAAAGTCAAAATTGAAGCTATTAATTATAAGATACATTCACTATTAGTTACAAGATACATTCAATTATTCCAAACAAACCAGTCTACGATTACAAAGATTAATAATATGGTAAAAAAAAGCCCTACATTTTTATTTTTGTATCAATCAATTATATCAACCTTGTTGGCTTCAAGACAATTTAAACCTTATAATTTACTAATTAATATCTATCATATATACCTTTTGATTTTTTTTTTGTTAAAAAAAAAAGTCTCGAAACCCTAGTACTTTAACCTAACCCAGCCTAATGTATTAAACTAAAAACCATAAATCTCAACGACTCGAAACTTCTTGCTTTTTTTTTTCCTTATCCTTTTTTAAGAGTTTTTTAATTTGAATTTTAATTTAAAGTTCTCTTAGATCAAAAATAATTTTTTATATTTTTCCATAAAATTTGAATTTATTTATTTATATTTAATATTTTTTTATGTTGCATTAAATCTTTCATATCATTTTTTTTTAATTTATAGGAGCCTAATAAACTAAATAGCATTATAGGCTATACAACTATGATAGTTTTTCTTTTTCAATAACTCCTACCACAAAATTGGATAGAGAAAATTAAATTCGAAATGTTCACTTCTCATCAAATATATTTTAACTATTAGACTATGTCTGCACGTGTATCTTCCATCTCATCTTATTATATCCTAGCCTAGTCGAATGTATAAAACCAAAAATAATCAGTGGCAAAGACTCAAATTACCTCGTTTTCTTCCTTTTTTTTCCCTCCTAATAATACAAATTTCAAATTGGAGTTGTGGTTTGTAGTCCAAATAATTCTCTATATTGTTTTTTTATATAAATTCAGATTTATTTACTTATATTTTCTTTAATCTTTTTTTTTTTCATTGCATCCTCTGTGTGATTCTTACTATGGCCTAACCAAGCTAGTGTATAAAATTGAAAACAATTGCAGCCTCATTTTCTTTTCCTTTTCTCTCCTTCTAAGAGTTTTTTAATTCAAATTCGAATTTAGGGTTTGGTTGTAGATCAACAATGATTTTCTCTATATGTCTTTTTTCATATATTTTCCATAAATTCAGATTTATTTGTTTATGCTATTTTTGAATAATATTTGTTTAAGTTCTTTAATCTTTTCCCGTTTTTGTGTTGCATCCATTATGTGATTCTTAATTCCTCTTTGATTTTATATTTATTTTTATATTATTCTATAAAATTAGCGTCATGAATATTATATTTCAAAGTATTATATTAATTTTTACAACTCATTCAAAAAAAAAAGAGAGATATCAAATAATCTTAAGCACCATGTAAAAAATTCTCAAATAATGATTTGAGATATCTGCAACATCTTGTAATGTTATATCAAAGCATTATATTATCAATTTCATTGAAAAATATAGATATTCTATGATATTTTTGTTGGGATTAAATGATATATACTTTTTTATTAAAAGATAGATTCTAGTATGTATCAAAACATACATTTACCATTTTTTTTAATTTGTTTCATATACGTTTACCATTTTTTTTCTAAATGTTTGTTTATTATACGTTTAACGTTTCACCATTTCAAATCATTAGTTTGTTTATTATATGTTTAACGTTTAGCCATTTCAAATCTTTGGGAGTTAATATTGATTTTTGAATAACTTGAAATCACATTCATGAATTATAATTAACTAATTGTATTTATGTTGAATTTTTTACAATAAGATATTACGTTTATATATAAATGAAAAAATCTTTAAAGTTTTTTAAGAGTTGCCCTTTTAATTTTTAATTTTTTTAAAACTAATTCTAATTTATATATTTATCAAAATAAATTTTATTAAAAATAAATTAAAAATATACATTCAACGGTATGTGTAATTTGAATTATGAATTTATTTCTTATTCATATGAAATTACGAATATTAATTTCATATAATTAAAGATTGTTTTAAAATTAAAAAAATATTATAAAATCTTTTTAAATTGAGTGATTTAAAAAATTTTTTTGCCTCACATATATAATATTTTTTTTCTATATCATTCATTAAAATTAGAATTTATTTCAGAATTAAAGATATTCAACTTCAAAGATTTGACATTATTTAATACTAAAGATTAAATATGTCATAATTGATTTAACAATAAATATGAAAAAATATATTTTCATAATTACTTTAATTTTAGTTAGTATAAAAAATTTTAAAAATTAGAAAAATTAAATGATAACTTTAAAAGACTTTCAAAACAATTAAAGTTTGAGATGATGTGTCAAATCAAGAGAGTGCAATATTTTAATTGTCTCTCATAAAACAGTATAACCAAGTAATGAAATAAAGAAGCAAACTCTAATCATCATAAGTTTTAATTGACTTTATATACTATATAGTAATTGACTATACTGTCATTCTCATGTAATATTGCTACTAGTGTAATTGATGTTGTATGAATCATTATTTATCTACCAAACATTCCATTCCCACATGTTCCATGCATATTTGTGTACGTCTGTTTTCTACTTAACTTTAATTGCTTACACAAGTTTTAAATTCTCTAGCTTTAATTTTATGGGTCAAGCATGCACCTATACTGCTCTCTTTGCCATATATTTATTTTTTTTTTTTCTTTTATTCTGTATGATAAATAAAAGTATGCAATCTTATAATAGAAAATTTATAATTCTTGGAGATTATACCAAAAAAAATTATTAAATATAAGTACATCTAAACTTACAAATTCTCCTACATATTGAAATTATACCAAAATAAATATGTTTGCATTATTTTAGTCTTTTTACAATCATCAATCAATTCACTCTCTAATTTAATAATTAAATTTATAGTTCCAATCATATTATCATATTACTATAACTATAAAATGATAGATATTATATAAATATAAAATGATAGATATTATTTTTACATAATATTTTTATGTGCATTTAAAATGATATATTTTCATTTAATCTATTTATGATATAATATTAAATATAATTACAATAATAAATTATCATGAAATAATAAATTAATGAAAAATTCATTTCATTCACAATAAAAAAAACTATTAATTGATTAAGATTAGACGGACAATAATATGCTTTTGAATCATAATGATAATTGTTGATAAATAGATTTAATTCATCCTTTTTAGGATAATATTTAATTCCTCTTTTATAGCCTTTTAGAACAGTGAAAATAGAAAATTTTGAATTGTTATTAAATTTCGAAATTCAATTTTAAATAAATGTTGCCATTTATAAATTAATTGTATTAGCAACATAATATTTTTGACAAGTGACAATCTAATATATTTTAATTTTATCATGTGATAAGTAATCTAATAATTAAATATTTAGTTTCCTGAATTAATCAAAAGAAAATATTGAAAGTTTAATAATATAGAAAATTTTTCATATAAAAATAATTAAGAAAGTTTAATAATATAAAAAAAATTATACAAAACAATTTCGAAAATTTAACAATATAAAAAATTCTCTTATAAAAATAATTTAAAAAATTTAGCAATATCAAAAATTTTTTGTGTAAAAATGATTTAGAAAGTTTAACAATATAAAATTTTTTTTACATTTATAATAATTAATATTTAATTTGTATATAATAAAAAATAATCAATAAAACTAAAAAAATATTTTTATCTAATTGTTATGATTTTCACATATTTTAATAATATATATTTAAAAAAATCCAAGAAATATATATTCAATAATAATTTTAATTTTAAAATTTTAATCAAAAAATTAAAATAAAAAATTAAATCAAACATACTTTTACGTTTCGAAGAAGTAAATTATATTATGAACCTTTGTTCATATAACAATATGAACAAGGGCCTATGATATGTGCAACCAAAAAAAAACACGTGCAAGAAAAATTTTGTATGTTTTTATTTTTGTCTCATACACAACTTTTTTTCTTTTTTTTTCCTGTTTTATATTCTTTCTTTTCTTATAAATGATATTTTTTTTTATATATTATAGATAATTATATTATACAATATATAATTATATTTATAAATTATTTATATTATAATTGTATCATATTATATTATTATATTTAATTATATTAATATAATTAATCATTATAATATGTTATTTATATTAAATATTATATTATATTAATTTATATTAATGAATTTGTAGGTAAATTTTAATGAACCTATAGACAAATACTAATAAATCTAAAGTTTATTCGTAACTTGTAGAAGATAGGTTTATTTGTAATGAATTTGTGAGTAAGTTTTAATGAACTTGTAGGCAAATACTAATTAATCTAAAGTTCATTTGTAATTTGTAGAAGATAGGTTTATTTGTAATGAATATGTAGGTAAATTTTAATAAACTCGTAAGTAAATACTAATAAATTCATAATCATTTGTAATGAATTTATAGGTAGGTTTTAATAAACTTGCAAATAAATACTAATAAACATAAAATTCATTTGTAATAAACTTGTAAGTAAGTTATAATGAATCTATAGGCAAATAATAATAAATTTGCAGACAAATACTAATATACCTATAGTATTTGACTAATGAACATATATTTTGATGACATATAATTAATCATAAATTATTGTATTATTTTATTTTTAATTGAAGATTTTAATATAATTATATTTTTTTATTATATTATTTTTTTATATTCTATATTTTGATATTATATATAACATAAAATAAATATTTATTAGATTAAACAAATTATATGTATCTAAATTAATTTTATGGCATAAATTCTCATTTACTAAAAAAATATATTTTTAGTGATTATAATGATTTTTCAAGTAATATAATTCATTGTAACAAAATTCCATTGAAATCATTTTTTCATGTCCACTTGACCAATTGTACAAATAACTTACAATACGAAGTGATAGATGCAAATTTGCTTGAAAAAAAAAAAAAAAGACAAATGACTACTAATTTAAGAGGTGCACATTTTTTTTGAAGCACGTGTGTGATGAATCTCTAATGCATTTTATTATATAGACAGAAGTGTCACGATATAAGAACCCCTCCGAAGAACCCATATCCTCCAAAACCACAAAGAGTTTATGTTAAAGCCCAAATCAGGCATCATAGCAAGTATTTCGACCCAAACAACTGAAGCTTCGGACTTTCTGCCTTATTTGGCAAACCCTAACTTGGGCTACTAGGCCCATATCAAAGTTTCAAGGACTTCGCACAAAAGATACTCAAAAGGTTGGTGTTGTTTTTTTATTGGGCATCTTCAACCACTAATCATGATTATTAATTTTCATGGTTTGACTTTGAGATTGCTAAATAATTGTATTCGATATGTCCATGATGCCTTCGATTAAAAAGAACTAATTTCTTGTGTTCAACTTTTATTTTATTATATGCAAATCTAACTGATGCGATTTACAACCAACCATATCCTAAGTTCCAAGACTCCAAAGAGCATATACCTAATGCTAAGGCCCCATTGCTATATATATTTTTTGACGTTCTGTGGCTATGCAAAATTCTGCATTTCCTTCATCTACCTTCATATTTACTAATGAATATAATCAAGAACCTTTTTTTTTCAATGAAGTGGACATTGTAGTTATGATGCTTCTATAGGAGTTTGTTCTATTAGCAAATTAACAAAAAAATTGAAGAAAATGATATGAGACTATTTAGAGATTTGATCACTCATATCTTATTAGTGACTTACATTTAACGTATATTTACTAATAAATATAATTGATAACCATTTCTTTATGAGGTGGATATTTTAGTTGAGATGCTTCTATAAGAGTCTTTTCCATTAGTGAATGTGTTTATAAAAAATTTGAAGAAAATATATGAGTCTATTTAGAGATTTAATCATTCACACTTTATTTTTTGAAATGCGTTAAATTTGAAATTTGAATCCCATATCTCTTTTGTCGTATAAAAAAATAACGATCAATTATATTAGCCTAATTGATTAATATAATCAAGTATTTATTCTTTGGAGATTAAGGGTGATATATATTTTTATCTCATTTTTTACTATCTGTATAGTTTGAGTTAAACATTCTAATTCGGTTAATTCAAATAATAGGTGAACTATTCTTGTGAATATATGTATATTAGGTTACTTAAATACAAGTAATAGCTTGAGAGAATAAAAGGGCTTCTTACTATATCGGGGAGGAATTATCCAAAAAATCTATCTAGCAATGAAGATCTCTAGTCCTAAAGGTAACAAATCTGGAGGTTATTAAGATAAACAAAGCACCATGTGTTCATAAAGTAGCTTTGCCTTTGAGATTACTAAAAGTACATTATCAACCATGGAAATTGTCTCTATGGGACCCCACATTAGCCACCATAATATTAAAGTGACAAAATTATAGATTATATTCTTATTAACAAGACTATGGGTTGACAGATTCAACTAACGTACCATGACTCATTTGTTTTATGAATAAATTGCTACATTGCATTTTAGAGCGATCGTAGAATCAACGATAGACTTTATCAATGTAAATGATGCTATATTAATCCCCTTTATTATATATCTTTTTTTTTTAAGAATAATGGAGATGTTTTTATTCATAATAATTCAAAATATTAATATAAAATTGATTCTCAATATTGTTAATAAAGACATGTTAATTCAACTTCAAAATTATTATTTTATTTTTATCATAATTTTTTTAATGACTTTGTATATTTATCAATTATAGAGATCTTCATTAAATCTAATGTGATATGTGAATTAAAATTTATGTCATATTTGAAAATATATTTGAGAGAAAATTTTCAATAATATATCATTTATACTACTAAATAATCGTTGTTAAAACTCAAAATTCCTAAAAAAAAACCCTTATAAAGAAAGACAATATAGCAAACTTCAAAAAAAAAAAAACTCTCAAAAACTAAACAAAATAATAAACCTAAATAAAACCTCTCAAGAAGACAAAATAAAAAACTAATAAAATAGGGCAAAAAGATTTAATTTATTAGAAGAAACTAAAGAATAAATAAAAAATAGACTTACGATTGATAGAATTTATCGAAAATAATCTCAGAACTCTAAAAAATAAAAATTTATTTCAAAGAAAAGAAAAAATAAAGACGTATAGGGTTTTTTTTTTAAAGCAAGAGCATCATTAGCTAGCTCTTTTAATATATATCATTCTATAAAATAAATAAATAGCACAAAAAGAAGTTCATAAATTCTTTTTTGAGGTGATGTTATTCATGGTTTAGTCACCCACAAAATTATGGCCCCTCTTGTCGAAGTGTTGTCATTTATGCGCTTGAACTTCTTGCCTTTTTGCACGAAGTCGTGGATTCCATCTTTGACTAGTACTAACTAGCTTGATTGCATTCTTATGGCTATTCCATTTTTAATCCTATCATTTGACTACAACTAGCTTGTGGTTGCAACATAATGTAGTTTGTGAGGATAACAAAATTATAAACTTGGTTTAAGAATTTCTTGTTGGCTTTAATATAATACGTTATCTTTTCAATATTGTCAAATGCAAATTGTTAATGTTGAGATTAAGAAATTCACAACTAAAAAACTTTCATTATGATGATTAATTCTAGAAAACTAACTGTAATCATTAAGATGACAAACAAATTCACTTCCCAACTGTCAAGATATTTCAATTAATCAAAAGGATACATGGTTCCTGGAATTCATTTTATAAACCCATTAAAAGAGAGAATTTTTTCACAAGGAGAAAAACTAAAAATCTTTTTTTTTTTTGTTCAAAATTAGCTAAGAGAACCTATTTTTTAAAAAATATATATATATTTTCTTTGTATGCTCAATTTTAGAAAAGTGTAAATTTTAAATATATTTAAATCTAATTTTTCTAAGATATATATATATATTAGAAAATGCATAGAAACTTATATTTCTCTTTTGATCATTTAGTTTTTTCAAATGAGAGGAATCAATTAATTGAATTATCAATAAACTCAATTATTTATAGAATAGAGAAATATTTTCTATTTATATTTTTAAAATAGATTTATTGAATAAGATGTATTGTTGTTTTAATTAATTAACAATAATATTATATTTTATAATATATTTTACAAGAAATTAGTGAATAGTTCAAAGATATGGTGTTAATATACGTAAAAAAAAACCATAAGAAGTAAATACTATAAAATCAAAATTTTTAGAAAATATAGTTCAAAAATTATCATTTCAAAATTATAAAATCAAACTAATTCAAAAAATACCCACATGTGATACCAAAAATATGTGAAGCAGGAAAAAAAAAAAAAAAAAAAAAGGCCGGAAAGTTGGGTTTTGGAGCCCACACAATGCTATTTTGTCTCAATGATGCTACTGGTACTGTCCAGGATGAAAGTTTATACATGATGGTACCAAAAGAAAAAGGGAAAACAAACAAAGCCCTATAAATAGTCAAAATTTGATAATCAAAGAAAGGGTTATGTCCCTAGTCTTTGTAGAAATGATTGGGGAAAATAATAAATAAGGAAAACAAGTCGCAAGCAACCAATGCCCTCTAATTAGGAAAAGAAATTAATAAAGAAAAGGGGCATCAAATCTTTGCTCCACTGGGCTTTAGAGATTTGCCCAACCTTGAAAAAGAAAAAAAATGAGAAGCACTAGAAACAGTCCAAATTGAACCCTCTTTTTTCTTTTTGGAAGAACAGTGAAAATTGAACTTTTGATAAGGATAATATGGCTCAATTGGGTTTGGAAGGTTATGTGCTCAATATAACATATTAAAAGATGTTCCATTAAATAATTACATAAGAAATTTAATGGTATCTTTGCCATACTTGTCCCTTCAAAATTGATAGCTATAGAAAAGTATTGGCCAATTACTCTAAAAGTAGTGATATCCTATACACCTGTGTTTCAATGACATTATTTCTTGAGGCCCCCTGTCCCAAAAAGTAATAATAATAATAATAATAAACCCTCATCTGGCTTTAATATTTTTTAGCAAAGCATTTATTTAATAGTATAAAGTTCAAAAAATCAAGATTTTTTTAAAAATGTATTGCAGGAAATTAATAAGAAACATACATGTGAATAAAAGATTTTAGGGTTCTTTTCACTTAAAAAATAAAAATTATATTCATGTATGTAATATTATTTTCAATTCAACTAATATATCAATCTAGATTCAAATTTTAAAAGCATGTCTCATATATCAAAATTAGTGAATTTAGAGATACTTATTATCTCTAGATATTAATTTTAAGAGACAAATTTAATAAATTAGTAAAAAAAACTAAACCTTTTGAATCACTTAGACTTCACATAAGATTGAAAATAATAAAATATTTATGTGTTATTGTATTATTCACTTGATATGTAAAAATCTATTTATACTAAGACTCCATTTAGTTCATAAAAAAATATTTTTTTTAAAGAATATTTTTGATATTTTTAATATTTAAAACAAAATTGAGTCATTTTTCAAATTATCACATAATCATTAAACAATACATAAAAATATATAAATACATATTATGAGTTTGATAATTATCATTGATTACCTTTAATTACTAGTTATCAACATGATTATTGGAGATCACCATTAATCGTTGCGTGATCATGACAATCATCAAAATTTTAATTTATATGCAAAAAATATATTTTTTGTAACATAAATATTTTGTGTTGTAAATTAAAAAAATTAATATTATATAGTGAAATGTGAACTTTAGAAATTAATTTTTCATTATTTCTTAATATTGCAATCGAACTATAGAAAATAAATTTGATAAATTTTTTATGAAAATAATTTGTACAAATAAATTAGTTCATATAACACAAATGAATTTTAAATATTCAAAAATAATTTTTATAAAATTTAGGCTTTATTTTCTTCAAATATTTCTAATGCAAATTCAAAAAAAAAAAAAAAGGGCAACTTATTTCTTGGCTTCGCCTTACTTGTTTGGTGTTGACCCACATTAAAGGTTAAGCGGGGACAACCTAATAATGCGTTAGAGATTAAAAAACTTGAAGATTATTAGTTTTTCTCAATGATGAAAATATTTTCATTATAAATAATTATATAATATTTATCAAAAATTTAATTTTATAATTTAAAATATTAATATGAAATTTGATTCTCAATATTATTAATTATTGTAAATTAACACAATTTTGAACTCATGATTTTATTTTGATCATAAATTTTTTTGGGTAATTTTATATTTTTATCAATTATGAATATCTCAATTAGATATAATTATAGTGTGATTTAGATTGAAATATATATAATATATCAAAATAAATTTCAGAGATGATATTCAATAATGTATCATTTTATATTACTAAATAATTAATTTCAAACTACTAAAACTCTCATAAAAAAATAAAATAATAAATTTAAAATAAAAATTTTGAGAAGAAATAAAATAAAATAATAAATTTTATTAAAAAATAAATAAATATTAGACTTGCAATTGACAATAATCTCAAAAAATTAAAAGAGAAATTTTTTTTTTTTTCAAAGAAAGAGATGTTAGAATTTTGTGTATAGGTGCTTAGAATAAAAAACTGCAATCATTAAAGCAATAACACATTCAAACTTAACGATTAAAACAATGAATTAAGGATGTGTCCATCCTATGTTTTCTAAGACTTCTTTTTTTTTCCTTAATAGGAGCTTTTACAATTTATTATTGAATATTGAGGTTTTTGTTAGTCTATTAAATCTATTATGTTGGTATCATCTTTTATATCTAAGTTAATACATCATATAATTTTCAACTCTCTAAATATTATGGTATTAAGTATGATGAGATTTTCCTTATTGATAATATATAAAGTTACTAAGAAAATTATAATATAAATAGTGTTGTGATTTTTAAAGTTGAGTTATTGTACATTAGTAATTATGATGATGAATTTTTGGTAGTAGAAATTATAGAACATAAAGATGAATATTTTTTGGGAGGATATGAAAATATCTATGATATTCTTAAAAAATGATAAATATTTAAGAAAAAACAAATTAATATAGTGGATGCAAAACATTTAATGAAATGGAGTTCATATAATATCAATTATTGTTTAATCATTGAATATCTATCAAACATTTTAAAATGATTAGATTGTGACAAATAACATTGGTTGTTTTCTAAAAATGTTTAAAAATTAAATATCCTATACAGAAGCAATTCATAGTTGAAGTTAAAGAAAGATAATCTTAATAAAAAAAAAATCATCTAATTATAAAGAACTAAAGAAAAAAATGAAAAAAAAAAGTCTTGCATATCAAAGTACCTAAAGGAAAATTTAAGTTATTCAACACGTAAATACCTATTGTTATTTATATGTGAATTGGAAAAAAATATTTTAAAGAAATCACAATTTGGTTTCTTATATTTAAATGCTGAGAATTCATCTAAATCGTTTGCAATTAAATTAAATGAATTGAATCTTATGGTAAAAATTTTAAGTGTTTGCATAGATATTTAGATTTTATATATAAATTCAATTGAAATAACAAATTAAAATGGTGAAATATATTATTTTCACATGAGATTTAGAAAAAAGTTGTATACATTAATATAATAATCATAATTAACTAAAAAGCAAGTAAATATATATTCATATAGATTTTTTTAAAAATCTATTTGTATCTTCGTGTCCATCGCCAAGGAATATTTAATCATTGCATCAAAGGTACAATCCTTGGATACACATCCAGCCATTGGATGAAAGGGGTCACATGGATGAATAAAACCCAATGGAGAGGGACCACAACAGCCGGGCATCCAAATATATATATATATTAGGGACCTGAACCAGTCGTAGGCTAGCCCAGGCCGCAGAGCCAGGATCTGTGGTGCTGAGGGAAACAGCAACCAAGCCCATGTGAAAGGGAAGAAGAAGACGGTGGTCACTTGGGGATGGCAAAGGGGACATGATTATCATTTATCGAACAGAGAAACAGACACTTTTGTTTCTGAAGAAAGTGATACTTTGTGGGGCTTCACTAACCGGTAGCAACCCACATGATCGACGTCCCCATATACAAAAACGCATATTTTGAGTGGCACCAGGAATTTTTTTTTTTTAATTTACAATCTGATTAAATAAGAAACGATCAAATGTTTCCTCAAATACTAAAATAATGTTATTTTTTATTAATTATTTTGAGTTTTATAGATTTTCATTGTAAACATTAAGAGTATTATTGAATTAATTGAAGAAAAACTAAAATGAAAAATATTAAAAGGTGGGTCAAATTAAATCTGATTGAGACATCTACTTCTATTTTTTGTTTTTTTTTTTAAAAAAATCTTACTTTGGCAATATAGCCCTAAAGATAGATGCAAATGCAATAGGTAGCAAAAGGAAAGGAAAGCAGGCCAATTGAGAAAAGGACGGACCCCTCTCCTATCCTCTTTTGCTCCCTTTTGCTCATGTGCGTTGAAAATTAATGGTCCCCATGCAATCTCCTATTTATTCCATCAAAAGATTTTTCTTTTTTCTTTTTTATTTTTTTCCTTCATGCAGAGTTGTTAAATTTATTTGTAGTAATCTTAATTAATTTATAAAAATTACAATTTTACAACTCTCTCAATGAATTTGTACTTACTGATCCTAACCTAATATATCTATTTTTAAACAATACCTATCATCATATATGTAACCATTAAAGCTCCCAACAACTAAATTAGTCAAAACTTGGGCAATCTTAGTTATGTGATCCAAATGTGTTGAACTCCTTTTTACTACTTTTTTTTCGAACATACAAAGGAGGGATTTGCAGTCTTGTCTCTTACTCCAATTAAAGATATATTAATTATATTTTTCTTTACTTAATTGCTTCTCTTTTATTATTCATATTGTCAATGAATTTACTTTGTTTGGATTGAAACTTTAAAATTTATAGATTTATTAAAATTCACAAAATTAAAAATTGAATTTTTCATGAATTTTTTATTTTATAGATTTTAAAATTAAAGTTTATTTATTATATGAATATTTTACAATTTATGAAATTTAAGGATAATTTTGAAATCTTTAAAATGAGAGATTTGAGAAAAACTCATATCTTAAGTCGATTTTTGGAATTCATTATTTTAATAGATGATAACAATCTTAAAACATCTATAAATTTTATACACTTTTGTCATATATTAGCGATAAATTTTATTTAAATCTATAAATTTTATAAAATTTATTGTAAAAATCCCTTGAATTAGGAAGTGTTAAAATGAGTTATGATACACAAATATAATTCTTAAAACATGTAAAATTAAAGGCTTGGAATTGAGTTTTAGTAGATTCATATAATAAATGGATCTACTCATTTATGAAATGATTTGAAATGGATAGTGTAATAAGTTGACATACGAATCCGTTACAATCCGTTTAATTTTATGTGTCGTGTCAACTGACACATTTCATTCATAATTTACATAAGTAGTATCAAAATTAAAATGATCATTTGTATAAAATATATAGATATATTTTTATGTATTTATATTTATTGAAAAGAATTTCAATAATGTTTATTTTAAATTTTTATATGTTTGAATTTATTTGTAAGAATATTTGAGCTTTAGTGTTGTATTAATTTTTATTTAGATCTTTTTATTGATATTTATTTGAAATTTTGAAAAATATGTGATTATAGACACCTTCAAATGATTTGAGTAAAAATATAATATTTTTTTAATTATAAATTTATATAAATTAAACAGATAATATTAGATTTTGTCATCCACATATAACTCAATTGAACAAACGAGCTACACATTTCATGTTTATATAATTCATTTAAAATTCATATAATGTTAAGGTTAAAATATTCAATTGAGTTATATGAACATAATACAATTGTTCACGTATTAACTAGTTAATAAGTACATGACAAATTCCTCTAAGTCGCCTATTAAGATGTGAATAAAAGTTTGTTATATTTTTTTAATGATTGTGTTGTTATTGTGGGAAAAGTATAGATATTGTTTTTCACATTTATGAGAGCGATCAATATTCAATGCTGAGTGATTTGAAAATTTCTCTTGCTTCTTTGATTTTGATTCTCTAACAGTGAAAAATTGCTTCTATTTAGAGTTGTGGCAGTGTTTTGAGGTTTTTGGAAAAGGTTAAAATTCTTATGGACCTGACAAGTTTAAAATAAGTATTTTCTATATTGTCTAGGAGGTTATGTCTATATAGACATAACTAAGCCAGTAATGTTGTCCAGAAACCTATGTTCTTACATGCAAAACTAAGCTCATATAGACTCCTGAGTAGACATCTCCCTTGCTTTAGAGGATATTTTATAGAAAGTTATTGAAACTCCCTTTTTTATAGGAAGTTATTTCATCTTCTGAATCATGTTTTTCTCTTCAAAAGCATCCAAGAAATCCTAAGAATCAATAACCCAAAAATCAAAAGAGAAAATGGGAGAAAAGGGAAAACTCAATCCAAACTTCATTCTCACGTTTTAAACATAATCTTTACATGTCCTACAACCCTCCAAGCCAAAAAATCAAAGATCAAAATAAAAGTAGTTTGAAGACGAGCATAGAAGTAAGAGAGAAAGAATATAGAGGAATGAGACAAAAATTTAGAGTTTGGTACCTTCGAGAGCTTGATTATATTCTCAACCCAACAAAGAATAATATAGAATCAAATAGGAATAAGAATAAAGGTGATTTAATGCTCTAGTGGATCAAAATTCAAGGAAAAAGGAGCAAAAATATAACTTTAGGTAGATTTAAGGGTAAATCCATTATAAACTTATTTCTAGTTAATTTTCAATGTCTATTTAGACTTCTACCTTTGTTTTGCATGTTTTAGAACCTTATTCGTACTTTAGAACAACTTAAAAGCAATTTTAGATTAAGTTTAATAGATTCTGTAATCTATAGAATCTGCATAACCATGCAGATATTGTTGTACTCATATGGGATATGCCTATGTCCATACATGTATAGCAATGCTCATATAGGCATAATGGTCCAGATAGCTTGATTTATTTTCCTTGCTTTGTCCTTTTATATGTTTTTAAATGTTTTATATGACATTTGTTATTTTAGTGTTCGTAATGGGGATATTTTAGGTATTTTGCATGTTAGATTAATTTTACAATTTTGTGTGAACTTGAGATACTTATACATGTTAGGATGTCATTAATTGTGTTATGTTTATGGTAGAATTTATTTATTGTATCTTATTCATTCTTTTTGTGTTGTGATCTCATATGCACAATTCTCCCACTAATCTGTGCAAATGAAATTTTGATTTGTACGAATGATCTCTAATATGTTCAACTGATTTATTTATTCTTGTGCTTTTATTTTTTTGGCATGAGAAACTGATTTACACATGTTCTTTGCTAATTTGCCAGAATTCTCTAATATTTTCTATAATTAACTAACTCACCCATTAGTTTTCAACCTCATATGAACTGTCTCTCCACGATTATTCCATTATTCTAAAATCATTTCATTAAAAATCATAGGTTTCTCCCATTAGTTAAGAGGCAGAAAATTTTAAAAAAAAATGTTGGGTTTTTTAAAATACTTTTACCTTCTACATTTCTTATAAAAAACTCACACACAGATATTTACCTTATGTATCTTAACCCTATAAAAAAATTCAAGATAAACGATCACTTCCATCATGCACCTGCACTCCCACACTGTTGATCCCTCTCCAAATCTCAGGAACTTGCCTTTGCAATCCTCACATTCTCTACCTCTTTTTCTAATCTCCTCTACTTACTCCTCCATCCACTCCTTACATTTCCACATATATGATCAATCTTGCCACTTCTTCTCTTTCACGTTCCCAACCTCATTCTGCAAGTTCTATGGCTTCAACGACCTTTTAAATGGGCCCTACCCCATTGCTGGTTGGCATGACATCGTCCTTCAATCAAAAGATGTCATTCTTGCCTTCATACTTTTTTTATTTTTTAATCTCTAACTGGCGTCATTTTCAACTCAATCCATACTGTCAATTGACAACCTTTTATTAAATATATGTTCCTTATTGAGCGATTGTCTATTTAGAGGTAAAATAAAGGGTAAATTAACTAAAGAGAGTTTTTTACTATCGAGTGTAATTAAATATTTCTATTTCAATTTTTAGTTTGCTTATTACCTTATATGCAAAGGAAGTAGTGAGAATTGAAATAATTCTCTTACAAAAACAAGTAAAATTTTAAAGTTAGAGAATTAAGCGTGCTTGATTTCTAGATTTTCAACATAATCTAAGCGGAAAAGCGAGCAAAAAAAAAAAAAAAAAGATGTATTTGATTATGCGTATCTATACGCTTTTGTATCAATTTATAGTTTGGATTTACACCAGTCTTATGGGAGCTCATTTTTGCATCATAGACACAGAAACGATTAGGGGTGAGCAAAACTGAACCGAAATCAAAAAATCGAATCGAATCAAGTGAATTTGATCTATTTGATTTGGTTTTAAAGTAAATTCGGTTCGGTTCGATTTAAAAAAATAAAAAAATTCGGTTTCGGTTCGGTTTAAAATTGAGAAAACCGAATAAACCGAATTTGTGGGATTTTTTAAATTTTTTTTTAATTTGAGTTTAAAAAACTAAAAATAAATTATTTTATATAAGATAAAAAAAGCCCAACAGCCCATTGAGCCTAAAACCGAACCGAACCAAACCGATTTTTTCGATTCGGTTTACTTCGATTTATCTTAAATTTTGGTTTGGTTCGGTTTGAACCAAACCGACCGAATGTCCAGCCCTAGAAATGATGGATCGGTTTTGTTGATACATTAATGCATTATTGGTTGATTGATAATGATTTCTCTCCATTATCCATTGGTTGATTATTCCTATAATTTTGAATTATTTTTGTTAGATTTATAAATTTACTTTTTTGTGTTATTTTTCTATATCCATTTTAGAATTTGAACAAATAATGGTATAAAATGAAAACCTTGGGTTGCCATGAAGAATATGATTAGCATTTTACATGAATTTAATAAACAAATAAATAGAAGGAGCTTTTAATATAACAGAACATTCATTAAAGAGTATTTAGACAAGGTTAAAACCAAAGGGTTAACTTAGTGAATTATAACAAGCATCATGAGTTTATAGTAATTAATTCTATTTTATATGTATCCTTTATATTTTAATTTATTTATCAATCTTTTATTTTGTTTATTTTTTTTTATATATTCTATGTATATGTGCTATCAATATTATTACTGAATGTATGTAAATATTACAATAATTATTATTTTTATGTGTGTGAATATTAATCTTGTATGTATGTGATATTCTTTTGTTTTTTAACAAGTTAAATTAGCTCATTATAAAGGCAAAAACTCACTAACTTTGAGTATATATTATTCTTTTCTGCACTATTTTAATAATATAAAGACACATAAAATAGTTATTCACAACTATTTAGTAAAATTATCTTTGTATTTTTTTTTCAAATGTAAAAATATTCATACCCTCATTTAATACTTACATACTTATTCTATTACTCAGATATATACACCTAATATAAGTAAGTTGTATCTTATCATTGTGAAAAAGGTAATATAAATACTTCTTTATGACAAAAACTTATCTATATTAAATATAAATAATGGCACAAATAATTATTCATAATTATTAGTAGAAATTATTATAATGTCATTTATTTTTTCAAATATAAAAACACTTATACTTGTTTTAAATTTAGTTTTAATTATCTTATTTAGCAGGCATATATATCTAGTATAGATAAATTTTTTTCTAAAATATTTAAAGATCTAACGATAGCTCTTGGACATATGCCACCTAGGATTTCATGGTTAGCTATACAAAATATTTTTTTATTTTCTATTTAAAATTTGATTATTTAGATATCCGTTATAATATTCAAAAATCACTTAATAAATGTTTTTCAAATAGTTATACCTTCTGGATTACATTAAATAGACCAACTTGCATTCCAAGTTAATAAAAAAAAAAAATTTCCCTTTCCATCTCTGTAATTTTTTTTTTCTTTAAGAGTTCGTAGAGATTATAAAAGTTTAAAAGTTTTGTTATATCCTGAAGTAATTTATGACAATCTTATAACAGAATAATGTGAACAAATATCACGCTAAAGGCAATATTCTACACTCCTCAAAGTAATTATTCAATTTTATGTTATTTATTTGTTTTCTATGTTATCATAGAAATAAGGAGATTTAAAACTTTTGACATATTATCTGTGTTATCATATAGGCTATATGAAGGGTTATTTTTAACATATTTCTAAATAATGAGATTTAAAAATTTTGTAATTTTATTTTGATATATAAGAAACTTGTAGATGGAAATGAGTTATTATAATTTAATTTTTTTCATTACAAAATAAATCATTGATTTGTTAGTTCAGTTGCAGTGACAAATAATTGTAAATCTTAAAGATTATTCTAAGTAGTTAAGGAATTTTATTTATTTCTTAATTTTTAGAACCAACACATAAAGAGAATAAATATAGCTAAATACATTATATATTTATGAGAGATATTCTTAAACTTATCTTAATTTATATATGAACTGATTCAAAGATATTACAAAAAGTGGGAAAATTATAAAATAATATTTTCTCTTTTCAAGGTGGCTCTATGTGTAACTTTAAATGCTACATTCAAAATAATAAAATATATTTTTTAATTTTGACAGTTAGTATGTCTTTTTTCAAATCAATTTAAGTAATTATTATTCTATTGATCTAATAAATTTATGAACAACTATCTCCTCTTTTAATAAATTAGAAGGCAAACTTTTTTAAAAATGTATTTTTTGCCACTTTAAGCAATACTCATTTATTTATCTTTATGAAGTAATCAAAAGTCCAAGTCTAACTTTTTTTTTTATAAAAAAATCTCATAATTAGGTATATTTTTTAAATATATCTATATTTTTATTTCTTTTCGGTAAAGTGTATAAGTTTTATTTTTCTTTTTAATTCTATCATCCAATCAAATTTTAAGTTTTAAAATTTTAATTAGTCTAATTATATTTAAAATTAACTTTTGATTTTAATGAGAATTTTTTTTATTTTCAGAAAATTTAGATCAATTATTTTGTTAAAAATAAAAAATAAATTTTTATTTTTATTAATAACAATAATTTATAATTTACAATAATAAAAACTAAATTTGAATTTTCAAGAAACTTAAGAAAAAAATTAAAATTAATTGAATTTTTTAGTCCGGAAATTTCTTACACTCTTGTTCAATCCAGAACATAAAATATTTAAGAATTAAATACTTAATATCTATTTATTTTTAATAAATGATTTAAATAGCATAGATTTTTATGTCTAGCTTAGATCTAGAATATATTCAATTTTTTTTCAGCCTATTTAGATCTTTTTTATTAACAAATATAAAAAATTAATTTTATTAATAATAAACTTATAATTTTAAAAAATAAAAATTAATTTAGAAAATTCTCAATAAATTTAAGTAAAATTTTCTAGTCTAAAAATTTATACATTTTTCCCTCTACTTCAATAATAAAATATTTTTTGTAATTTATTAAAACTAAAATATAATTTTTTCATTATCTTTATTTATCAGATATTTAATATTAAATTATTTTTAATATTTAATTCAAATAATATTCATTTATAAATCTTAATAGGAGAGTAGTGTTGTACATTGGTTAGGATGATATTTATAAATTTGTATTATCTGAATTAATTATTAAAAATAAATTAGATATCAAGTATTTGACAAATAAAAATAAAGAAAGAAAAATACATTTTAATTCTCAGTAAATTAAAAAGAAATAATATATTTTATTTAAATTGAGAAAAAGTAAAAATTGTTAGACTGAGAAAATTTGATTAATTTTAATTTAATTTTTTTAAATTAATTTTTATTATTTTAAAATAATAAAAATATTTTATTGATATAAAAATATAAAAAATGAATATTTTATTTTCACTTGATAAAAAAAGACCAAAAGAGCTTGATAAATAAAATATTATTCTAAGTAAAATAAAAAAATTAATTTCAGATCAGATTAGAGTAATTCAAAAACTAAAAAATCTAAAATATAATTGATGATAGATTTAAAAGAAAAAAATAAAAGTTATATAATTTATTAAAATAAAAAAAGAATTAGGATATTTTTAATTTTATAATTTTTTGGATAATATATTCTTTTTATTCTACTAATAAAGAGAGAGGGAGAGAGTAAAAACTAAAAAGGGGCATGTGGAAATATATTTGGATAAAGATGGGGATACAGGTAAATTAGGCGAGAATGAGATCCACTCCTCGTCGCGGTGTCACTATCCCAAAGATATGTGATAGCGATTCTCAGACCCAAAGAAAGAACCTGTCTTTGCTTTTCTTTTTCTTTTTCTTTTTTTTTTTTTCTCAATTTTGGACTGTCTCTTCTCTTTTGATTTTATTACACACACCTATTAATGACACAACCAAATATCACATTTCTCTAAGACCTCACTCATCAAAGGAAAACTTCTTCAAAGCCCAATCAATCCCAGATCTTGAAATCCCAACTTCTTTCTTTGGACTCTTAGCCTTCTCTATTGAATAATTGCACATATCTCATCATCAATAGTAAGACCATTCTCACCTCTTGAAAAAATTACAACCATGTGCCTTAAGTTAATTCAATTGGATTTTTTTTTATCAAATAATCTAAATAATTGATGTGATATTAGCAACTAATCCTAATGTTTTTTTTTCCATATAATGTGATAAAGATAATAATCTTTTTCTGCTTTTATTCTCTAATTTTTACATTAAACAAACAAATTAAACTTTGTCTACCTCCTCAATGGGTCCTACACTTTTTTTCCCAAATAACTTTCTAATTATTTTCATAAAAAGAAAAAAAAAGTTATTAGGATTTCAATTTCTAGCAATTGTTACTTGAAATTGACTTTAGTAATTAGTCAATGATATTTAGCCTAGTTTAGAAACAAAGCTGTGAACAAATAATGTCAAACACACATTTCCCAAACATGTTACATCTTTGATGTTTACCTAATGTTACCATGACTTATGACACAATAGACAACTAAGGTAAAAATAAAAATAGGAGAAAAGGGGTTTTGAGATTAGAAAAGCATAAAATTTTTATAATTATTGAATCAAATAATATATTTTTTGGATCAGATTAAATTCATGTAAATTTTGCCAAAACATTTAAATATACTCAATTTTTAAAATTCATTTCAATCACATAAATCATATTTAAATCAATCTTTTAATAAAATCAAATCCAATTTTTTGAATGATAAAAACAGCTATATTTGGATTTTACTAACTTTTTTTATTATAAAAATAGTGGAAAAAAATGCATGTGCATAACACAAAATATAGATGTATGGATGTGTTTAACATAAAGAGAGAGAGAGAGAGAGTAAAACTAATAAAGAAAAGAAGAAGACAGAAAAGAGAGAGGAAGAGAGAGACATAATTGAATAGATTTTGTGAGAGACCACCGTATCTACAAAAATCCTAAAAATTCGATTCAATTTGCTTGAAAGCAAAGGACAGATAAAAGTGTATATTTATATAAAAAACTATAAAATAAAAATTCACATTAATAATAATAATAATTAATACTAATTAACAAAACATATACTGAAGTGAAAAAAAAAACCCACTCTTTTCTTTCTTTTTTGTTTCTTGCTATAGTTTTTACAGGTAATAAGGTAAGCCCATTGTCTGTTTGTTTGTTCTGTTTCCTTCTTCAACAACCCTATAAGAATTTTCCCTGCTTCGCTGTTCTTGTTCTTGGGTCAATAATCTGTGTTGTTTTGTTAAGAGCTTTTTGAATT
Source organism: Omphalea diandra (assembly GCA_949677035.1). NCBI lineage: Eukaryota > Viridiplantae > Streptophyta > Magnoliopsida > Malpighiales > Euphorbiaceae > Omphalea > Omphalea diandra. The sequence goes on along the minus strand of CATIWR010705793.1, from coordinate 333 downwards.
GTTTATTGTTGGGTTTTGTATTATTGTGTGTAAGTAGTAATAATAATATATTAAAGAAGAAGAGGGAAGAAGAAGAAGAAGAACAGTGAACGTGCTTCTTTTTTTTTTTTTTTGGGGGGGGGGGGGGGGGGGTTATAGTTTTTTGTTTTTTGGAGATATTAAAAAAAAAAAAAAAAAAAAAATAAAAAAAATGTATGAAAAAATAAATAAATCAATTGGATAGAAGAAACATTTACACAAATCATTTTTTTCTTCAAGCGTTTAATTTTTTTTTTTTTTTTTTTTTTTTAATAATGTGCAACCAACAAAACAGTTACCCCCCCCCCCCCCCCA